>DWAN01003671.1:0-13098 GCA_018230445.1 Heliconius hewitsoni
TACAACTTATGTTGTTAGCATCTCTGTAGGGAGATTTTTACAAATTTCCGCTACCTACACGTTTTCTAAATAAGTATTTGGGGTGGTTTTTCAATAGAGAATATGACTTTACTGACAGTCATTCCTTAAAATAAAACGAACAGAACCATGTGTTATATTGTAATAGTAAATTATCATACAAATTTCCAACATACAATGTTTTTGCGTTGATATGTAGAAGACGTACTGCCTAGTATTTATACAAATTAATAAACACAATAATAACAAAACTTTATGTAAAATTTATTTATTATAATTTTCATACACAAAAAAGGATAATTTTAGTAGATAACAACCTCTTGGACTAAGAGTCAACATAGCTACACCCTGTATCACTTCTTTATCAGACTTAAAATCAGTTTTTCAATGAAATAGAAGGGCTTAGGTTGCTGTACAATGTTAATTTAAAGGCACGCGTTCAAATAGCAATTTACCAACAAGGTTTTAATTGTTGCACTTTGTTACGGATAATGAGTATATATTTTCCAGTGGGCTGGAGTAAAATGCAAACAATTCTTGAATAGTTTTATAATTCGTTATTTCAGTTAATATTGAAGCAATTTAAAGCTATATGGAATTTAATTACATATTTGTGTACGTGTATTATGAGTTTCTTTATAGTAAGATAAACGTGTTTAAGATAAATTAAATTGTTAAAGAAACTATTTTGTAAAAACTTGAATTGTAAAATGAAGTTTAAGATATTTTAAATTAATCTTTCTTGAAGTCTACTTAGTAAAACAAAATTATATAGTTTATAAAAGGTTTTCGTTTCTGACGATATATCAAGAATATTATGAAAATTTTATATTTTAAAGTGACTCGAATTTGGCAAATATATATTTTTTTAATCTTGCATTAAATATATTTATAATTTCTAAAACTCTTGTTGAGTATTCTATTACTCTTAACTATCTCCAACTCCGCTCCACTCTAAAAAGTCCAAACAATGAAAACAATGAAGTTGGTAACAAAAATATATTAACATAACAATTTCTTTACTAAAAGTTAACCAAAAGAAAAACAAAAAAAAAGGAAAAGAACACAAATTAAACTTAAATACAACTTTATAAAGAAGTACACGAAGAAAAAACCAGCCCTGTTCATAGTGGTGTGCGGAATGAGAGCGACTACTGCTGAAAAGTTACGTCATAAATCATGCTATGGTACTTACAACACTCGTTAAAAGACAAATGACAAAATGGATCCTTATTGCGTTAGTAATAAACGTTATAATAGGTGAAATTATAAGTGTGCTTGAAGACAGGCCCAAGGGAAAGTGTACTGAAGGAACAAAGATAAGTCGGGATTGTCGTAAGCTTGTCTGCTAGGAAATTACAACTAGCACAATACAAAGGCCTTCAACCTCTTCTGTTTCTATTTAAAATACATTTCTTGTCTATAGTGTAAGTTATCTATGTTTTTTTTAATCTGTGGTACGGTTGTATATTTTAATTGACATCTGTGTGATGGATTGTTTCTTTTTTTTAAGATTTTTGTTTTATAACTATCGCGCGAATATATGTTTCAAAATAATATGTTATAAGATAATATTTTAATAGGTATTTAAAATTATAACTACTTAATACTTTGAATTTTAATGGTACTCGCTACGAGTTCTACCTGCTACGAGTAACCTAAGTGGGTAAAACTCTACGAGATATATAAATATTTGCAGAAGAAAACGTAGCCGATTCAATATTAAGTTATACCTCTATTCATAGGAAAATCTTGATTGTATATTTTTGAAGCGTTCCTCTCAATGATATAAATGTCGTCTACTAAATGTTATCTTTTTATAATCATCACTCAACCTTTAAAAATCATATAGAAATGACGTTTTATAGAACTATCAAGTACAAAATGAAACATTATATTGGTTTTTAACAACGTTCAATATAGTAAGGATAAACATATTTACTTTATTGTATACATTTATTTATTGATTCATTTACTAAGGTATATCACTAAGGAATTTCTTTAATCTGAATCCGAATCAGATATAAAAGCGACGACTTTTGCTTTTCCGAATCTATTCGCAAAATTATTGCCATCATTAAATTTGGATGCGCTTAAATTAGACGATAGTGTTATTAAGCAACTTTCCTTAACTTCTCATATATAACATTGTTCTTTAAAGCTCAAATTGCTTTAACATGATTGTTAGAGAAAATACCTATAAAATCGTGGTTAATTAATATTTACAAGCAAAATTGGGTCTTAATTACTAGTTTATGTAGTCGAAGATGCTTTGTTCCAGCATATTGGTAAGTTTGGAAGGTAGAAAGATATTTGGAACCCCAGCGCAGACGAAATATGAGGATTAAATTCCTGCAATGCACTTAACTAGACTAATTTACGCAGGATGACTGGGCGTACTACACTTAACTAAACAAATTGAGAGGCAATGGTTGATATTTAGCACAATATGTTTGGTTTGCACATTAGCCGTGTTTGTGTTTGCATAACAATAGTTTTAATTAGTCGTAACGAGAACGAATAATGATCGTTTGTTTTATATTCATCAATACACGAACTAAATAGTTTTTGAACTATGTTGGAAATAACTATGCAATAATCTACTTCATAGGAGTATGTTTATGAAATCGAATGAAATGAAATAATTCCTATTTAAACAAAAGATAATAGAGAATATGTACTGAAAGTAAATTATTATGTTTCAAATATGTATGTTATGATTATGTTAGAAGTATTTATATTATTTTAAATTTACTTTGCATTATTTAATAATATATATATATATTTTAATTATAGCAAAATGATTTAAAAATTTTCCAAATATTTACAAGATAATTTACCAAAGCGTGAACGTGAGTGTCACCACACGGAAATTACATTGTTGAGTACGTAAAGTAGATACAAAATTTTTCATCGAGTATATTTGAGAGAAACGAATTACACAAGAGGCCTACGACGACGTGGCGTGAAATTGCCTTCGGATGGAGCCGGGATGTGCTGCATCTAAGATTATCTCTTTATATTCCTTTAACATTCGAAATGAGAACACATTTATATCAGTCTGTAAATAGCCACTTTGGTGTCATTTGATATGATGATATTTTTCTTGAATATTAATTTTACAGTTGTTTTTGTAGCTTTGAAAGTTTCAATAAAAAAAATAATTCGAAACAATAAATATTATTCAAAAATAAATCAGCTTCACACTGTATCCTGCACACAGCAGGGTAGGCAGAGATAACCTAGTGACTGAGGAGGCATTGCGTGTTGAGTGGCGGAACTTAACGCCGCGCTTTGCCTCGACATCAGAGCGAAGAAACGAAAATATAAATTTAAATAAATATTTCATTTCGTCGAGTGGAGATCGAACGTGGGTTCGATCTACCAACCAGTCGATTTTGCAGTCACACTCTGTGCCGTTGCGTCACGACTGGCCTCTTCAATATTATTCATTACATATTATTTAATTATTCATGCGCTGTACTAAAAATATTTAATACAATATGTTTTTATTATAAGGTATAGAAATTAAGTATATACTTCAATATTATTGTATCAAAAATGTGATAAGTGCCTTGCCATTTGAGCACTATATATGCCAGTCACTATATATGCCAGTCGCTATATTTTAACAACTTGCCTCTTTCTTATAATAACTTTTTCAGAGGAAAAACTTTTAACTAGGTTTGATATTTTTAAAGTACTAGTACCTACTATATAACATTTGCTTTAAATTATATCAACTAGTGTTTTTACTGATATGAGACGCGATATATTTGTATTGCATCAGAGGTTGTGGCTTCGAATCTTTAAATATAAAATTTACTTTCACTTAATCTTTACTTAACTATATTTTATACAAAATTATTTCTTGGCTGACGCTAGTAGTAGCGTGTGAACGCGACAATTTGTAGTTTTGATTAAATTTATTTATTATTGGTCTTCACGCTGTATCTCGCATACAGCAGGGCAGGCAGAAGAAACCTAGTGTTAAGACACTCCGTTCCCTACTTTCTGCCGGATTCTGGAGGCATTGCGTGTTGAGTGGCAGAACTCCAAGCGAACACAACCAGTCAGTTGTACAGTCACACTTTGTACCCCTGGGCCACGACCGGTTCTCTCTGGCGTTGAGGCAAAGTGCCGTTGAGTTTCGCCACTCAGCACACAATGCCTCCAGAATCTGGTGTGGAGTGGAATGTCTTAACACTAAGCCTCCCATTGCCAGTCTTTTGTACCTACAAAAAAATCTTTTGTAGGTACTTTAAGCAAAGCAAAAATTGAAATTTATTTAATATTTTATCTTCATTATATTTACGAATAATAATTAATTATGTTTATTAAGCTTTCGATGGTGTGATGAGTAAATCTAAATACAAATAAAAATCCAAATAAATGATTCAAAGCGAATAAGTAGATGTAATGTTGCGAAAGTTGTATGGCGACAATAAATTAATAATTCCTGTAAAAGCCTGTCTGAAAAGACTCGAGTCTTCAACTCGACAATAAGACTTAACTGAAAGGCGATTATGCCCCTACACTTTTAAATCTTAAATAATAAACTAAATGTTTACTTACACACCATACCACTTAGTTTCTTCATTTAATATCTATTGTTTTTTTTTCAGCTGCACACTGCACTCCGCTTGTATCAAGTTAGGCAGAGGCAAGTCGTTGTAACCGCGGCAGGTTGTGGGTTGGATTTTCCACTCGATAAACATTAAACATTTAATATTTTCATTTTCTTACAAGGCTAAGCTCGACGTTGAGTTCCGCCACGCAACGCTTCCAGGATTCGGGGGAAAGTGGTGAACGGAGTGTTTTAACACTAGTTTCCCTCGGCTTACCTTGCTGTGTACGACACAGAGTGAAGCTGTTTTATCGTCCTTATTCACAGACCATCATATCTCAGCGATCTATTATTGTTATTTCTACACTGTACGAAACTGTAGAAAAAATTACATAGATTATCTTTAATCATTAGCAGAGATATGATTAAAATTTTTATTACGAACAGGTATTATATATTATATATTAGGTATATTAAAATTGACCAAATTGACTAATTGCAATACTTAAATTTAAGTAAAATAATAATTAAGCAGCGGCAAAGCGTCTGAATGTAAACGCGACGGTTGTAGGTTCGTTAATCGGATGAGTGCATTATTTTTATTTTCTAACTCACTAGGTGAAGACACTAAGTGCGGCGTCGAGTTTCGCCACTCAACACGAAATGTCACGAAATTTGGGCAGAGCGTGAGAAAACAAGTTTCTTAAAAGCAGATTCCTTCTGCATACCCTATTATATGTATATGGAATACAGCGTAAAGCTAAAAAAAGTAAATATATTTTAATATTAATAGCGGTTTTTAGGAGTAGGGCTCGTATTGAATGAGATTTATTCGAGATAATATTTGACTTGAACATAATAATACTGACTTTGGTACTTGGAGGCGCTTTAAGATGTTTGTTTAAGTATAAATGAGCACGATTCAGCCATTGTTTGGTTGGTTGAATTTTCATTTATTTGTGTAAGCTTGTAGGGTAGGCGCTTACGTATAAAAACGTTATAAATTTGAGAGGTATGTATATACAAAATAAGTAGGTATATATTTTAATATTCCATATAATATGTTGATATTTGATAATTAATTTAGTAATTTGAATACAAAAAAAGAAACATTGCGATGTGTATAATATTTGATATGTTGATGTCAGCATACTTTTGGCAGCCCTATAGCAATACCTTTCCTTATTTTCCATTATTTGATTATACTGCCGTATTGGTGAATCATTGACGAGTTTCTCTAACTTTGGTAAACTTGATCTAATATTGTAATTATATAAAACTGTTATAATAAACTTTAAGGAACAATTTTTTTTTCAGTTTCACATTGGAATACAATTATTCCGCGTGGAGCATGCTGAGTGGCGGATCCCTACGCCGCGCTTTATCTCGATACCAGAGCGAAAAAATTAAAATATTAAATGTTTCATTTCCTCGAGCGGGAATCTGTCGTGGTTATAGTCACAAGTTTGTGCTTTTGCGCCACGACTAGCCTCAACAATATTAACAACATAACTTTTTCTGTAGTTTCTTAGTTGTATTTTGTTGAAATATAAAAAAATATATAAAACAACTATCCAGAATTGCTTTGATTATGTATATCTCAAATTACACACGATTTCAGAATCATATTTCCGATTTTGACATATAACATTTCTTGTACATTGAACAAGAACTCCGTCAATCTCTATTATTTTACATATTACCCTACCTAATTACCCCATCCATATTTCGCCATGGAAATGTATCTATCTATTCAAATTCTATTTCCTTATAAAATAAACGGGTATTCTGGTATTTATTTATCAATGTGCGCATATTTACACACGTTACACGGCTGGTACAGAGATTACATCCTACGAGAGCGCCTGAACGCCTGTGCGATGTCGATAACAGAAATTAATGTTTTGTTTTCCTTCTAAATTAATGTGTAAAACCCAATAAGGCTCAACGTCATATTCATTTGTATTTTTTTTAATATGGGTGCTGAAACGCGTTTGCTATGATAATTACTTTTTGGATTTCCTTAAACACACCTCGTTAGAGTGTTGTTAGTGGTGAATTATTATTACTGATTTTTTTGCAGCTTCACGCTATATTCCGCATATAGCGGGGTAGGCGGGGTAGGTCGTTCTCCACTGTCCGTAGCGTAGGTAGGCGCTAGGTCACCATAGGTTTGAATATATAGTTTGAATTTCAATTCGATATCTCCAAGCTTTTCTGGGATAAAGGCTCTTGACAGACAGACAGAGGGACGGACAACAAAGTGATCTTATAAGGGTTCCTTTGTTCCTTAAAAGCTATAAAATCAATACCGGTGATTTTATTACATAAAGTGTGATCATAAAAAAATATATATTTTTTCCGTAATAACCGCAATTTAACCACAAGTGTAAAAAATTTAAAAATCACTGCTTTTACTTCGTATTGACTTCAGCCACAATAGACTCTATTATACAATGCGAATATCGATATACATAGAGTATCTGATAGCAATATTTTCACTTTAAATTTCAATACAGGAAACCTTAGAGCAATGTATCGAGTGGGTATTGGACAAAGCCTTAGACAACCATTCCAGTTCGTATTGTTGTGGATACCAACAATAGTCAGCGTGGTGACCCATTTGCGTTCGTTCGAAATATGAAAACTTATCTGGAATTTTTTATTTAAGCCGCGGTCGCACTCATAAATGATGGGACTGCGCGCCCAAGTCGTTTCCGTCAACCGGTTTTTCTGACTGTATATTGTTTCGTATCGATACGTGGCGGCTTAAAATTTACTATTCTCGTATTTGAAATGTTGACTGAATTTCGATTATATTTTTGAAAGGAGATAATAATAAAAATTTGATATTAATAATAATAATAATATTTTAAAAGAGACAATAATAAAATTATCGTCCCGCGTGTAGATGTCAGAGGGAGTCTAATGTTAAGACACTCCGCTGTCCATTCTCCGCCGAATTTTAGAGGCGTTGCTTGATGAGTGGTGAAACTCAACGTCGCGCTTTAAACCGAAATCAGAGCAAAGAAATTAAAATATTCAATATTTCATTTCCCCAATTGAGAATCGAATCCACAACCTGTCGCGTTTGTTAGGAAAAGTATTAGATTTTTTTTTAATAAAATCTCATATTTTCGTTAAGATTCCTATAAAAAAAGATAATTTTAGCCTACATCAAAAAAAAGAAGACAATTGTTATTTACATACTATGTAGAAAACAACAAAATAGTTGCTTTATCGAATAAATAATGTATTATTATACATTTCATCCTAAATAGGAGAAACTTTACACGCTTTACCACTCAATAATAATCTCCAGCAACTCTAAACAAACTCCCCTATTACGTACGAAACTTACACCTCGAATAAACTACACGTCTAACTCTTGTCTAGAATGTTTGAAAACTCTACAAACATAAAGGCTTTATCTTAGTATATGAGAGAAGTAATTTGTTCCGAATACCGTTTAATTTACATGATAGTAAAGGTTCTTTGGAAACGTCCAGTTCAGTTCGGTCGTCTCTATTTTGATTTTGTTGGCATTTGCTTTATATGTTTAATCTGGGTTGGTAATATTTAAATGCTACTTGCATTTAGTTTGAAAGACCGAATATGACGGTAATTGAGGGTAATAATGAATTCTTTTAATATTGTTAAAAAATCAGCTTCAGCTTTGCGGGATACAGATCCCGCATACAGTAGAGTAATCAAAGGGAACCTAGTGTTAATGTACTCCGTTCCCCACTTTCTACCGAATTCTGTAGACATTGCGTGTCGGGCAGCAGAACTCAATGCTCCAATTTGCCTTGACACCAGAGTGAAGAAATGGAAATATAAATTAAAATAAATATTTCATTTCCTCGAGTGGGGATGAAATCTACAATCAGACGCGCTCACAGACACACTTTGTGCCCTTGCGCCAATGAATTCTCTGAATATTATTAATATTCATTCGCTAACCATATCTTTTTGTGATATACTATAACGTCGTATACTTTAAAGGCACTACGCTTAAGTAGCTTAGGATGCTGCACACCATAATATATGGGAGCAATTTCATCAACCCGACATTTGTATGGAGATTACTGCTTTTACATTAGGATGCACCCTTACACTATAAAGATAGACTGAAGACAACAAGTTAAATGTCGCAGTTAGAGTAAGCAAATGAATATTCAGGATTGGGATTTAGAGGCTGTCCTGGCGCAGAGGCAGAAGAGTGTGACTGTAAGCACTACGGTTGTGGGTTTGATTCTCACTCGGGAGGAATGAATTCTTATTATTATTTTTATTTCTTCGCTCTAATACCAAGCCAAAGCGTTGAATTCCGCATAACCAACACGCAATGCCTCAAAAATTCGGTGGAAAGAAACGCAGTGTTTTAACACTAGGTTGCTTCTTCTTACCCTGCTATATGCGGGATATAGCGTCAAGCTGAAAAAAGAATTGTGGATCTACTTGATAAACAAGGCCATAAAGCTCATAAAGCGTTGTTAAATATACAGATAATAAGATAGAAAAAGTTGTAAGCTTTTGGTGATCGTGGCATAGAAAAGAACTATGTAGTTATATAAAATTACGTATAAAAATATTTGAGAAAATAAAATTATACAGACAATATTTTCTTACGCATTCATTTTGCGGCGGCTCTTTAATAACATTCCAAATATTGTATATCCGACAAAAATTGGGCCATAAAATGGAGTTATCGCCCCCTAAGCCCCAATCACAATTTGGCTGAAAGATGCCGTACATACATCAAGTCCCTACTCTTTAATATATATGTATATTTTTTTAAATGTGGTAAAAAGGATTGTCATAAATCGCTTCAGTGCCCGGACAGTGACTTGCTGTATTGTACCGTACTTATATTTTATTAGCGGTTCGATTATAATGTATAGCGGCGCACCCGAACAATATTTAGATGAGGTTTCTGTTTATTATTTTCTTTATTTTTGTGTTTTCTTTTTTGTATTTACGTATTATATGTATGTGATTTTTGATGTCAAAATTTGTTTGGTTTGTAGGGATTTCTTGAGGAACTAATGTTACAATTTTTATCAAAATGCACGTTTAAAATATAGGGGAGAGTAACCCATATTAGACCACTTTCGACATAATGGCATAAATCACAAGATCCTTCGAAGCTATAAAAATGCAACAAGACCAAAGTCTTGTTGCATCTTCCAAAGAAGTATCTTGTTTTTTTAGACATATAATATCATTCCGTTGATATTGTAACGTAATGGTAACATATCATAACAGGAAATTTCTAAAGGTTATCAGTCCAAATTACGCCACCGGTACCATAAATTCAACCACCAAGTCCCTAAATTGGACCAAATCTGAAATTATAGGAATAATTAGGAATTAAGTAAAGGAAAGTTATAATTACGAATCATTATTATTAATATAATAATCATTATTAATAATATTATTTAAGAATATTTTTACGTTATTCAGTCTTGAAAATATTTCTAAAACAATAAAATATATGAAGTCAATTATGAACAAAAATACTTATTTAAACTTTTTATCAAATCTTTAAATTATTCAAACGAAATTGAAGTCTTATAAAACTCAATAATAACACCTCTTAATGTTGCAACAAAAGCTTAGGCTTTCGATAATAACATCAGAATCATCTGCATATATTGGACCGGTACAATTAAGGAACTTGAGGGTGGTCCAATACACAGACCTTGGTAGTTCACCATAAAAAAAATAATCATAACCTCTAAAGATTTATATTATTTTACTAGCACATTAAACAGTATGAAATATGTTTCCTTAAGTCATATTTTACGAAATTGTAACTTACCTTCACGTTCAACAATATTCTAAGCCAATAAGCTCAAAAATAATACCAGTACACTACAAAAACAATTTAATAGTGTCACGGCTATGATGCGTGTTCGACGTCAATACAAAATGGCGAAGTGTTAGTGGCACTACCATCGCATATTGTGGTGTTGCCAGAAAAATAAAGTTAATTGACTGAGATAGAGCATCAGTCCAATTTAAGCGCCGGTACAATATTGGTTAATCTCCCCTACATTTTGTATACCAATATATAAAAGGGTCTCTGTAAAAAAAAACACTAAATTTCGTTGAAGAATAACAATGTTTTTTTTGTAGTATAGTACAAATAACGACCAAAGCGACTTTTGACTTAACACAATTGTTTTTTGTAAAGATTATTTTTGTCTTTGTGAGACAATCGTATGTATTTAAACGTTTAAAAATACGTTATATTAATGATATTCTATTTAATAGGTTTTACTTTGTACAAGATATAAGAACATTGCAAATGTAGGTCGGATAGCACATTCGTGTCGCAAAGACGTTAGCGTGCAGTTTCAGGCAACCTTTTTCAAAAAAATATATTATTGCATGGAAATTTGTTTCAATACTCTATATTACAGATACACACGTATGTACGTATAATGACTATAAAAAATGAATAGAAATAAAGCGGTAAGTGAGTCATTTTGACCTATGATTATTGTAATTTAGCTTATATTTAGCTTATATATTTGATAAAAAGAAAATTTCATGGTGTTTACATTACGCTTGTGTGCATGTATTATTGTAAAGTTTTCTTTTACCTAGTTTTTTGCCTTGTGGTATTTTTTTTTTCGATGAATTTTCTGTATCATTTAAAATTATTTTATTAGATTTTTTTTATTGAATTATTTGTGTATGTTATGTTTTTATAACAAACTAAACTCAATATTTTCCATTTCATCTTCATTTAAACGTAACCTGGTCTTTGACTAAATAATGCAATCGTGGCTTAATTTTAAATGAATCGCATGCTTTATTTCGATAGTAATCAAATAGAATTGGAATTTAGTTTCCTTGTCTTTGGAATGGTTTCCGAAACGAAGAACTAAAAAAAAAAAAATTACACAAAGAGATATATAAATTAAAAATTTACACTAATAAGGTAATGATAATAATTTAAAATAATATTAGGGAGGGCAATATGATTTTTTTTTAAATGAAACAATTTTTACCTGATTAATCACATATATTTTGTATTTTTAAACATTTTTAGAAACCCGACGTTTCGAACCCTTTGCAGTAGTCCGTGGGCACGGGTAGACACACAGTCAAACAGTCTACCCGTGTGTGTAATAATCGTAAAAAGCAAAGATTTTTTTTATAGCTGTAAAATATTTTAACGACGTAACCTTCACCGACCCATATTACTGTATTAGGCGAAATTTATTTGATCTTGATTCATGAATGTTTTCATCTTCCACTGCGACAGGGAGCAAACAACAGTGTCTTGACTTAATAGTTTCTTAACTTCTGTGGTTCTCCACCGCCTGACTCGTGACATACAAGATACTACAGATAGTAAAGATAAAGATGTGTCAACGATAAAGACACAAAAAAGTTAACATTGTAGAATAACCAAATTTATCACTAAAACCCATTAATAATTCATAATTTCAAATCGTAACAACCAAAAAAATGGAAAATTAATACGAGGTTAGCTCTCTGAGTTTTCGCAAGCAATCAATTCAAAATGACACCAATATTCAGCTAAACGAATCAGGGGAATAAAATAAATTCCTATCGATTGCCATCCATCACTGCTGTGACAAAGTGGTCGTGGTGACATAGAAAAAAATATATTTTAGAAATGGCCTTAATTAAAGGATTATTGATGATTCAAACGCAATTTGATAACTGAGGGCCATAAAGTAAAAAAGTCATTTGTTGAAGTGCAAAGTAAGGACTTGATTGATATTTGAATTTAGAAATGTTTGGGTATAGGTTTTTATATGTATGTATATACCTGTTGTGTCTAGAATACTTGTATTTAATTGGGATTTAGCACGAGAGCTGTAGTAATCAATAGTGCTTTAATGATAAATTATTTTAGATGGCAAATATTATTTTTTAATTTTACGTATTATCTCGTATGTAGAAGGCACAAAGAGAACTGAATGTCGAGATATTTTTCACATTTTTAAAGTGTTATTCTAAACTTAGAAAAAGATTTTCTAAAACAGTACTAATGTCAAGAAACTTCCTACTCCTTTCGCCTTCTGTGTGTGTGAGTGACGGTACCTAATACCAGGCTTTGTTTTGCAAGAGCTAGGAAATAAATATATATCGTTTCCCTAAATAGGTTTAAAACCCTTAAGCATTGCGTCTACAGATACTGTTACCGGCTGTATCATAAATGTGATGACATCAAACATATTTCACAGAGTAGGCAGAGGGAACCTAGTGTTAAGACACTTCGGTCCCCACTTTCCGCCGAATTCTGGAGGTATTGCGTAATGAGTAGTGGAACTCAACGCCGTGCTTTTGCCACGACACCAGAGCTAAGAAATGAAAATATAAACGTAAATAAATGTTTTCTTGTTAAACTTAAAAAATAGAAGGAAGAACAAAAAAACAACCGTCATTAAACTAAAATATTACTGTGAAAAAAGTTAACTTAACTTAACTTAGCTTCACGCTTTATCCCTAGCGGGGTAGTCAGAGAG
>DWAN01003672.1:0-13098 GCA_018230445.1 Heliconius hewitsoni
CCCACAACCAGTCGGTTTTACAGTCACACTTCGTGCCACTGCGCCACGGCCGGCCGGCCTGTTTTATATACATAATTAAAAATATAAAATTAAATGGATTTTAAACAGAGATACGGAACGGACTCGTCGACCGTGCTGTCCGTACATATTTCAATAGTAGTAAAAATAAAATCGATTTGATAGTAGCTTTGTTATATTAGAATTGACATTTTCTTACAAAGATAAATACAGTTTTTGATGCATTAAAGAATATCTCAAACTTGGTGCCCACTATTAAAAAAATACTTGCCAATAATAAAAAAAATGTCCAATATGCTTGAATTTTTCTAGGGACATAAAAAATCTAAACTAACGATTTCTAATCGATTCATAAATATTTTCATACGATGACGATTTTTTTTAGTAATCGAATTTTCGGATCGATGTTTTAAATTTCCAATGTATAAATAAATGTCTTTAAAGCGAAAATTTAACAATTTTCCTTCAAAAAGACATTTTAACGATTATTCAAGCGAATTCTGACAATACATTTAGTATTCTAACATATCTGTACACAAAGTGAATGTCGAATATCACGGGATCGATTCCTGTTTCGAATTTTTGATACGAATTTTACTTTCTAACGTAATATAATAAATGTATAAGACTAATGTTTTAAATGCATATCGATAGTTAAAAAAACAATTTTTAAATATTCCCAGGGCTGTCATAAATCCGAATCCACGTAAAAGTAAATGTTTTCTCAGCAGCTTTTTATATTAATGTACAACCCTAGTCCAAAAGCTTGAGAATATACGAAATAATCATTTTTTGTAAAGTTTTCTCTATAATATCGACTGAAATGCAAATCCTATTCACTGTGTTCTTGAACTATTTTATAAGACCGGCTTTTTCAATGTAAATTTTAGATTCAATTATTAAATAAAAAAATAACGATTATTTAAAATAACAAGTGTATTATAAAGTATAAGTAAATAAATAACGTGTAAAATTATGATTTTATTAAAATAATCATTAGTAATTCACTTTTTTTTTTCTACTGACTAGCTAAGTCGCCATTATGAAATAGTTGTTTTTTTTTTTCAATTCTATTTGTAAGGTACCCCAGAAAATATATTATTATAAAGTTCATCTATGTAACGTAGTTAGGTAAATAATAATATTTTAACTAACTTATTATTTTTTTACTCAAATAATACCTATATACAGTATATATTTATATATTATGTAGATGTTCCTCGTATATATTTTTTTCAATTTTAAGGATGAAAAAAATATGATTTTTATAATTTATCATTTTGAACTGTTTTTTTTTTCTCTTTGTATTTCTTTGTAGTAAAAAGACATGTAAAACACATCACCCATAATTATATAGTATAGCTGTATAGTGTAACCGCATATTATAGGTATTTTAATTATAAATTTTAGTATTTTTCATATTAATCATTAGCAAAAAGTGGGTGGTTATTATTTTCCATTGTGATGTTTTTTGATATGATTTATAAAATTTGAAAAAAGTTCATCAGAAGTATAATATAATCATTAATTTAACCATAAACAATCTATAATATGCGGATTTAGATGCACAGATAATAAAATAAATAAATGTTAGTTATATAAGCTTGGTATATAATAGTAGTTTCTACATATCCCAAATTAAACACTACAAAATAATATAAAACGGTAATTCTTCGCTTTTGAAGTTATAATAGAAATCCTTGTATATCGATGTATTTATCAAATATATAGTCCAGTTGCTGATAACGGGGTTAGGGGTCATTTTGGGTCGCTGCGGTCACTACAGAAGTGACTTTTGGGGTCACTTGTGTTATTTTGACTCCTAAGTAGATTTTCTTGGATAAGATGACCCCTAACGACGTGTGATGACCTTTTCGAGAAATGTTATATTATAATGTGTTTAGGTAAAGTTTGCGTATGTAATTGATATTTGGTGAAAATAAACAATTATTGTCCCAGTTTTTGTGTTTTATTTTTGTAGTTTTAACGCATCCTTGTTTTTATTTTTTAGCGCTATGAGAATTTAATTAAATTAATTTTACAATATTTTTCTATCTTACATGAAAATATTATTTTATCAGTTAGGCAACTACAAGCGCCAATAAATAAAAATATCAAAAGACACTGTTACTTTAATTTATTTTTTGCAATAAATATAGAAATTATCATATAAATCTAAAATTCCTCAAAAGAATAATTATTTCGAAATGAAACACAAAAATAAATCTAACATTTATTTATTAATTTTAAATTAAATTGTAGAAACATAAATACATGATCATATCAGTCTTCTTGCGAATTTAAATCCGCCTTATTATAAACTGACTTAACACAATTTCTTCAAATTGTTTAATATTAATACAAATATTAAATACCATACATTACAACAGTTTATTTATTTATCGTATCTTCGAATCAAAATGGCCAAACTCAATAAAATTGCAATTTGTGGGAAATCACAAATTCTAATAAGAATAGGATATTATGGTCAGTTTTTAGATAATTAGGGGCGGTTTTGCAG
Source organism: Heliconius hewitsoni (assembly GCA_018230445.1). NCBI lineage: Eukaryota > Metazoa > Arthropoda > Insecta > Lepidoptera > Nymphalidae > Heliconius > Heliconius hewitsoni. Next base: position 2,540 of record DWAN01003672.1, read on the forward strand.
AAATTTTAAGTTAGGTCACTTTTATTCTGAGTGTGTATAATGAATAAAGTGTAATATATATTTATAAAGTAAATTAACTTTCGTCCTCGAAGATATGCTTTTTTAAATTTTGCTTTTTAAGCTAGTAATTACGTTTTTAATACGCTTTTATTAGGTCGGTCTGTAACTATGTAATGAAATCTAACAATATGAATTTTACGTACTTCTAATGATTGTATTAGAATAAAACTTTGTGATTACATGTAGATAAGATGATATAATATGACAATACAATATAACGGTACCATCGAGTTGGTCTGATGATGAAATTGTACATTGAACCTTGGACTACCCATTAGAGAACATATCAGGTTTGTGCTCATTAAATTCTTTTTATTATAGTGTTCTTTTAAACAAAGCTTTTTAAACTACAAAAGAATTTAACAATTTAATGGGGTTTTGTATAAAATTTTCAAAAGACTTCAAAAGTCTCCACAATTTTAAAAATGTAGCTTAATTACACACTTTAAAAATGAAAATTTGTATTTTCAATACAAATTTGCACTTTAAATTTGAACCAACAACCGCAATTACTTTTAAATTATAAGAACTAACTGTCACTAAGTGATTGTAGAAACACTTTAAGAGGACGAAAGTCTGCTGACTAGAATCATAGAATAAGCAAAGTTGTGTATTTCGTATAAACTACAGTAAGGCCGATGATCTTGGTCGTTGTGATGAAAAAAGAATTCCTGAACGCTTGCGCATTGTTCACTCGTATAGAAAATAATCTTAAAAAGTAAAAAAAAAAAAAATTAAATCTGCGTTTAAATTAAAGCTGTCTGTCTTCAGCTAACTACAAGTCGGCCAATACTCACCGACCGTACTGTATGAGTATTTAATGGTATGATGAAAAAGGTATATCTACATTGGCTATTTATTACTCGAACGGACCGACGCGTAAAGTGAATATATACAATAAAATATTTACATTATAAGTATGTTTGGATGAGTAGATTATGAAAAAGCTTATATATTATGTATAAATTATAGATGTTACGTATAAAAAGTTGAACGTTTTTTTTTTAGTTTTATAAATAGTAGGCAGAGATAATTTAGTGTTACGACACTCCGTTCTACGGTTTAGCACAGATTTCAACCCGTGATACCATCTTATAGATGCTCTGTCAAATAACGTCCCAATTTTTATAAGAAATTAGTATGTATTCCTAAGTGCGTGTTTAATAAAACTTTAAATTATTATAATGCCTCATATAATAAGTGTTATACCCATTAAAATAAATAATAACAAGGATAAAGATTCAAAAAATCAACATTTTTAAAGTTAAGTTTCGACTTCAGCCAATATTTATATATAAATAATTTAATTAAAAAATGTAAAAACAACCAAAATTGAAAATTCTCTATAGGATTTAAAATCTATAATATACATATAGCCAATACAAATTTTGTAATTCAAAATCAATACGGTCATTATATAATATTAATTGAAATGAACCATGACTTTTTACAAAGCAAATTTACATCAATTTTCAATATTTATTTTGAAGAATTCAACTACCTGTGATGTGGTGTTCTACACGCCTCTGAAATAAAAAATTAACAATATTAGGTACTCTACATATTGTATCAAAAGAAGAGAGTTCAGTGACACATATTATTGATTTTGCCAGCTCTAATTATTGGAAAAAAAGAGCAATAATAATAATAAAAAAGTTTATTGTTATTGAGGCTCTGGTGTCAAAACATAGCACTGCGTTGAATTTCGTCAAAACACTAGAGCTACTCGAACCAACCGACAGTCGTTATCAATGTCGATATTCTCATAGCTACTCGACATTGATAAAAATCCAGCTACTCATGAAGAAGTCGCTAGAGCTATTCGTTTCTTGAAGATCCAAAAAGCACAAAGACTTGACCTTATAACTACAGAAATGCTCAAAGCTGACTTATCCTCGCTTTCAATTTCGTTTAAGGTTTTCTTCAAGAACATCTTGGATAGAATCAAGAGCCACTGAACCTCTCCTTCGCAACGAACAGGCGGGCTTTCGTCTCAACCGTTCGTGCATAGACCCAAATCAACAGTCTTTGCATTATACTCGAACAGGCATCAGAATCGTAGAGTGAGCTATACCCAACCTTTGTCGATTTCGCAAAAGCCTTTCTTTCTTCACTTCAGATCTCATCTCAAGAGATGAGGCTGTGTCACTACCGCTTTAAGTTTTCATCAATCGAATCGATTATTTTCGCTAAATTATTAGTATCCAATAGCCCGAACAAACTTGAAATACCTTCGCGATTTTTCCCGAGAATTACAGATCTCAAGAGATGAGATCTCGAATGAATAATTCAACACCGCTTTGAATAGGCACAGAAATTGTGGAACAATTCACAAATTCATATATCTCGGTAGCGTCGTGTCAGATACAGGAGGTACAGAACAAGACATCTCTTTAGTAATTGCCAAATCCCGAGCAACTTTCGCGCAGCTACGACCCATCTGGCATTCACGTAAATTAACCAGTAGAGTTAAACTCAGGATTTTTGGGTCTAACATAAAGAAAGTGCTGCTTTACGGGGGCGGAACATGAAAGGTAACCAAGGCTGTGTCACTACCGCTTTAAGTTTTCATCAATCGAATCGATTATTTTCGCTAAATTATTAGTATCCAATAGCCCGAACAAACTTGAAATACCTTCGCGATTTTTCCCGAGAATTACAGATCGATCAGCAAATCAAACGTAGCAATTGAAACTGAATTGGGCACACGCTGCGTCGAGGTAATGACTATATTCCGAAGCAGGCAATGGATTGGAATCAATGGCATGGCAAATGGGCGATGCTCAGTTTTAGACGAGGCGAAGAGGATTGGCAAGATATGAAACGAAATTAAACGAAAAGCCCATGATCGTGTAAGACGAAACTCAGTGGATGCCCTCTGTTTCAACTTGGAGACATAGGAATATGAGTGAATCACTCTGCTATGTTCCGGATGTAGCGTGAAGCTAAATGAAAAAACATGGTTAATTAAATATATCTTTTGAGTGTTTTGAATGGAAAACCTATTTTTCTGAATAAACTAAATACTTTTTGTCCAAAATAAGATATTATTTATTTACTTTGAATTTCCTATTTTATTAATACTTACTTCTTGGCATACTCTTTAAGGTGGACTTCGATATGCTATCGCTATCTTCTGATTCTGAACATATTTGGAAGCTTGTTTCTGTAAACATATAATATATTGTCTCTAGACACTTTCTACATCTGCAAAAACTTTAAAATAAGGATTATATTAAATTTCATGTGACGTTAAAATCTCTAAAGGTACTTTTCGAAATGTATGTAGCTTATCATATGTTTGTTTTTTTTGTTTAGAAGGTCACTTCGTTTTTATCTAATTTATTTTAGCTAATGTTAGATATTTTCAAATCGTACCCACTACCATGTACGTACGGTTTTTTATTTGTTTTATTTTTAATTTTTAGCCTTAAAAAATGACGAAGGAATGAGGGAACGAAGTATAAAAGAAAAGAAAACATATTACATACCAGTATCATATCTCTGCTTTAAGTGCCGGCTCGGCAGGTCCTGGTTTTCGACGTGACCGAATGTACGGAAACCAACAGCAAATTGAGCATATGGACTTATTTCGTATAATTCTGGAAATAAAGTGAAGGTGTAATTTATTATTTTTACGGAGAAAAAAGAAGGAACCTAGGGACTTATGAATAAGTCACTCTTTTATTGTTTACTATTTAGTAACTTTTAACAGAAATTTCATGCAGAACTAAAATTAAGATATAAGAATTTACTCTCACATTGTGCTCTTAAGTACTGTTCAGATAAAAAAAAAGCAAGCAACCACAACATAAGACCTGGTCTATTATTATTGTATTACTTCTCATCACTTATCTCGATTGAAATTTACACATTTTTTTTCTAATAAAATGATTTATAACATATAATCAAAACATTTTTATTTAAATTGATTGAAATAAAAGAAATACTAAAAGTTAACAGGAGTTTGCCAGAATACAATAGTAAAAACTGCTTCAAAATCTTCTAAATTGAAATTAACGTGCACAAATATACAACCAGACAAAGCAGACAAACTGACAAAATATACAAACAGACAAAAATAAAAAAAATCATTGCTTTTTGATTGATAAACGATGGGGTCGTTCCCATCCCCCCGCCCCCACAATGATAGATTTTTTAAATGTTTTCCATGTACAGAAACGATATACTATTAACTTTAGGAAAACCGCACAATAGAAAACAAAGTGACCTAACTCTATGTTTTTGTCCTTACCAAACAAAATGCATAAAAACTTACCATGCTTACTATTATTTCTGACATGTATAGGAGCGCTGTATATTCTATTCTTCGTGTTTATGGCATTTTCTTTCACGTTGGCGAGGTTGCTATGAGACGTGTTAGCCGTTATATTCCCGCTCTCTGATTTGTCCACCGTTATAGAATCGCGGTACTCTGCGAAAGTCAATGTTCTGAAAATCGAAAAAAAAAATTTTTTTTTCAAAAATATATTAAATAGGAAATAAAAAATATATATATTATTAAAATAAATAAATAATTATTGTAGGGAACTATGCATTTAATGATCTACATTTATTTAGGAAAAATGAAAATAGCGGAATTTGAACCTGCGCCTCTAAACGAAATCTTAATAATAAATTTTATAGGTTTATTGGAGATTATTTTTAACAATTATAATGTTTTTTAATTTTCATAATCTTTTTACGTGTTTGCTAAGGATTAGAACCTAATATACCTAATATCTTAAGAAACTTATTTACTTTTTTTTACTTTACCTTTGGCGTTTCACCAATATGTACACACAACATACGAGGCACACAGCGAGCAAGATGGAACTGAAGACTATGACTAGCATGTTTAAGTCAAATAAATCTGATGGCGGCCCGATTTCACCTGGAAAATTGTAAAAAAGTCTTAGAACGAAATATAAATGTATATATTCTTAAAGTTAATTAATTATATTTAATAAATATTCTTTATTAATTCTTTATTGTATTATATATTTTCAATTTAAGTACAGGTATACTTTGATAAGGAAAAAGTACATACCTACATTTATAGTATTTCTATATAAACAGCAGGCAAAGAGAAAGACACTGTTCTCTGCGCTTCATTCAAATTCTATATACAAGATGACAGTGTTTTTTTAATTAAAAAAATCAAAAAACAAAATACTTACTGCCATCCTCATTTTTAGTAGCATAATTATAAGTAGTAGTGACGCTGCCCGCTTCATTGTTAGCGGTTATTCGAACTTGGTACCACGTGCCTGGACTGAGGTCCGGTATAGGAAAACTCGTACGATAATTTGATTGATAGAGGGCGTACGAAGAATCTGCATATGCCTGAAAACAACAAAGAAATCGCCTTAAGTTGGACGCCGCCGATTCAAGACCTATATATGAGATATTTTCCGTAGATCTACAATAATTAAATTTTGCACAAAATGGGAACTGAGAAATGAGAAACACAATTAAAAGAATTAGATCCAAAAAAATAAAATTTAAAATTACATTATATAATAAAAATTTTAATACTTTTTTTCCTTGAACCTTGGTTGTGCGAGTCCGACTCGCACCGGTCTTTTTTAAAGTAAAAACATATACAATAAAAGAATTTGTTTTAATACCGATGCCAGTTTTGTTCCAGGCCAGTTGTGGCGCAGGGGCACAAATTGTTACTGTAAACGTGACAGATTGTGAATTGGATTTTCGTTCGAGAAAAAGCGCGGCGTTGAGTTCCCCCACTCAAAACGCAATGCCTCCAGAAATCAGCGGAAAATAGATAGTGTCTTAAAACAAGGTTCCCTCTGTCTTCCCTGCTGTGCGCGGGATGTCGCGTGTCGCTAATAAGAATGTTTTAAAGGAAGTAATCTATATTATGAGCGTTATTTCAAATTATATTTAAATAATTAACAATAAAAAATAAATTAAAATGATTAAAAATCATATAAAAACATACAAACCACGGCATTATGCACCCTCATCCATCCTCTTGCACCCAGTATTCTGTATTCCACGTCCCAGGTCCTAAGTTCACATCCCGCGTCGTCCCATCCCGCTAATTGTATGTAGATGTGGGAACAGTTACTCCAGAGCCATTCGTTTGTTGATGGTGGGATAGGTGCTGAAAATGAAAAAAAAATATCTATAGCAATGTTAGAAAACTACTAGACACTCCGTTCTCCTTTGTAAAATAATAAATTCTTATATTGAAATATTTTTGATGGAAATAATGTTAATTTAATTCTTTAATAAAATATCTTTTAAAATTCATTATATTCATTCTTAGAAAAATAATACACATTATATAGCAAAGATAATTTACATTTTACTCACTGTTATGTATTAAGCTATCTCTTTTTATCTTTAAATGAGAAAAAGAGACAAAACATACATACCTCCACCTAATGTACTAACATCCAAGTACGCAGGTTGAGAAGTCCCAACTTTATTAGTAGCGGTTATTCTCAAAGAATATTTCGTTCCACACTTAAGACCAGTGAGAGCGTGTTTTTGTACGCCCGATAAGTTGGACAACTTGTTGGCTAATTTGTTGGGCGACCACGCTTCTTGCCACGGTCCGCTGGATTCCTTCCAAGTTAAACTGTAAGCTGAATAAAAAATATATTGACATTTTTATTTAGCTTCACGCTTTATCCCGCATATACCAGAGTTAGCTGAGATAGCTCAATATTAAGATACATCGTTGTTCATTTGTTGCTCAAAATCAGGAGGAGTCGGGATTGAACCCACAACACACAAAAAAGACAAAATATGCAAAAATAGGACAAAAAAAATCTCACAGTGCTTTGTTCAGATACGAATATGGAAAATACGGTGGCTTAACCTTAGAAACTACTTACTAATCTTCTGTCCAGAACTTCTATTCCCGCTATAAAACGGTTGTTCCCATTCAACCAGTATGGAGTCTTTGTACGGCGTTGCCCTCAGTACAGGGGCTTCCGGTAAAGGAAGCACTATGACCGTATACTCCACTGAATCCGATCCGTATAGGTTTTTGGCAAGGCATGTGTAATTACCGCTTAGTGATTGGTCTATATCTGAAAATGCTTATTTATTAATAAATATTATTTATTAATAATATCTATTAATAATAAATATTTATTAATAATTTATTTCAGCATCACTTCATCCTGCATATGAGGAAGACAGTGAGTTCTTCAATTTTTAGCAAAAGTATTTATTTCATCGATTTTGAGTTGGATTAGATTTTCCTTTTAAGAATTTCGTCTGGAAATCCAATTAAAAATATATACAATTGGATTTGAACCTGTAGTTTTTTTTATGTTTTAATACATAATATTTAAAATGTAATTAGCAAATTTATACTTACTGTTAATAAGCAAGCTATCATCATGATTCCTTGTAAAACGAGGATGGTGGGTAATTATATTGTGTTTATGATACCACACGGTGCGCGGTGGTGGTATTCCCACACATTGACATACTAAAAGAAGGGAGGATCCAACTCCTACTGATATTGTACCGCCGAGCGACGCCACACCTGCTACCACTGGAAATTAATTATATCATTTTGTTCAGCTTCACACTTTAATCTATAGAACCATTATTAATAAAATAGTGTCAAGTCTCTATTTTCCACTTTCCACTAATGTTAAAGATACAGATACAGTTTTTTTATCGGTACAACAGTTTTTCAATTTATTCATTAAAACACCTCAAAATCTGATTTTCTTTATAATATTAGTCAAATAACGCTATAATTACTATCTTATACAATAAAGCTACTTCTTTCAATAAAATAAGATCTATAAAATCAAAATCTTTCTTAATTGTCATAAGTCTCACCTCGTTGGGCAGGTGTCTGAGACAGTCGTTTGCTTGCAATGCCCTCTCCTACACTAGTACTCGCTGTCACCCATACTTCATACGGCCTTCCAGTCGTCAAGTCTTTAGCTTCTGTTGTAGTTTTAGATACGTCTACTCTCAATGTTTGTGGTGAGCCATTACTATGAAATTCATGATAATTATATATTAAAATTATATATTTCATAAAGTGGTATGAAAATGTTGAATCGAGTGAGATTTGAACCTGTAGTTCCTTAAAAAATATATGTTTTTTTCATATTTGCCGTGGATATTAAATGCCGTCTAGTGCTAAATTATTTAGAAACATTGGGCGAAGGATAACGGAACTCATCACCATGCTTAATCTAGTAGACGAAAAAAGATGAGAAAGTACTATGAAGTGCTCGAAAGAAGTAATGCTGAGAAGAGCCGGCTAAAGAAATGTACATTAGATTTGTATTAAATTTAACAAATTATAATTGATTGATAATATAAGTATTATTAATATATTAAAAACCTTACCCTGATGTTTGTTTCACATAAGCTGTATAGTAAATTAGCTCTCCGTTTGGATGATCTGGTCTTTTCCAACTGACGAGTAGAGACGAAGCGGATAGGATAAGAACTTTTATATCCGATGGTGCGTCCGGTACTAGAGATAAAAAAAGTATTATATTTTAATTATATTTATAAGGTGTTTTTGTATGCCTAAATTTAAAGATCTTTTTTTCTAGCATCACACTGTATCCCACATATAGCAGCAGGTAGCAGCAAAGCAAGGGATGAGCAGAGGGAACCTTGGAACTTAGGGTTAAGGCATTCTATCCTCATTAGGATTTTTTGAGACAAGCATTTATTCTTTACAGTAATAAACTGTGTTACCACTGTGCCATGATGGCCTCTCTCACTTATTTACATATTTACATCACTTTTTTTTAAATGCTTCAAGTATTCTTTCAATCGTTCTCCCATATTCTTTGTTTATATAATAGAGATAAATAAATAATCTAACCAAATCAATTAAACTGATGCATTATACATTTTCCACTGAACTCGCAGTTCAAATCTACAATCAGCTCAATAAATTTGTAATGAGAACGACAAATTAAAGATTAAAAATATAGGTCAATTTAGATCTAAACTTTAAACGTTTTAAAATGTTATTTCACACTTAGGAAAGAAAAATACTTATTTAGAAAACGTATAAAAATTTGAACGTAGCGGGACTCGAACCTGCACCTCCTGGAACCGACTAGGACCTGGTCGGTTCCAGTTCAGACGTATCAACACGTATCACGTTCAAATTTTTATAAGTTTTCTAAATAAGTATAGAGCTATACTTACCATCCTGTAACGTAGTACATACTATGGGATAAGAGAATGGTCCAGCCCCATAACTAGAGAACCCAGCTACTTTGACTGTATAATTTGTGTATTTTGTTAAACTTTGTATGTATATTTCTGTATGGAGAGACGTCTGATTCTGCCAGGCACTTTCTAAAAGAAAAATTGTATTCATGGATTGATATAAAAATTTGAGAACCATATATTTAATTGCTCTTATAAATAATTATAAGAAATAACATTATTTTAAGACAAATGATTAAAATACTTTTTCTGTTTTATTTTTTACATAAATATTAAAAAAAACGTCATTTGGCACAGATTATAGTAAAATTTAAATTTATTACGTAATCAAAAAAAGGGTTTCTTTTTTTGGGGAAGGAGACAAGGCAAAAGAGCGTATGGTTCACCCGATGGTAAAGTGTCAAGATTTTCACAGATCATTGGATTTACGTTGTATACGATCAAATGCGTCAAGCTTAAAGTGCATGAGCCCAGAGATGACAACAGTTCTCCATTTTAGGTTGAACCTGGGAACTATCTATCGAAGGATACAAATAAGAAAAGAAAATTCTATCTTCAAGAAAAGTTTATACTTTTCTTTTACACTTATGTGTAAATACCTTCAGTAGAAGACAATATCGTGTATCCAATCAACGAGCTTCCTTGTCCATGTGATGCTATCGGCTGCCAACCGACTCTTAAAGACGTTGAAGACACTGCGGTACATTCCACTGAAGATGGTGCGTGTTCTGGAGCTGGACATAGGATATTTACAGTAATATTACAAGCTGAAATGTTTGTTTATCTCAGAAACTACTGATACAAAAGGTATATTTTTGTCGGATCAATTAGCATTAGTAACCATAAAACAAAAATAAACCTAGTAAGTAATAAAAAGCTTCAAACTTTCAATAAAATTTGATTAAATTATGTTTTTTTTTATTTATATACAGGTTCTATTGAAAGGTCATCGAGTGTTAGGTGACACTTTATTTTCAAAAACATATGAAATTGAGCATATATATATATATATATATATATACACACACCACTACTGTAACACTATGGTTATCAAAATCATAAAGAAAAAGTACCTCCTTCCATGGTATCTTGAAATACAGGTAACGAAAACGGCCCAGAGCCCGCACTGTTAAACGCTGATATTGTTACAGCATACCTAAAATACAATAAAAAAATATCAAAATACAATAAAGTATCACTTTTAGTTGAAAATGAAACCTTAAAGATTGTAACAATTGTAAACAAATATTTAATTAGAAAACGTATAAAAATTTGAACGTAGCGGGACTCGAACCCGC
>DWAN01003673.1:0-13097 GCA_018230445.1 Heliconius hewitsoni
CCCACTTTCTGCCGAATTTTGGAGGCATTGCGTGTTGAGTGGCAGAACTCAACGCAGAACACAGTTTTTTACTGAAATATTTTTTTTATATATCGGCAATTAGTATAAGATAAACATAAACTAACGCTGAGATCTGTCTAGTAACCTTCTTTTCTTTTAGCTTCAAGCTGTACCCCCAAACAGTGGTAAGTAGAGGGAACCCGGGAACCTAATGTTAAGACATTACGTTCCCATTGAGACCTTCTTAGTAAATCGTGACAATCCGAGTATGAATAGATGTTGTATAAATAATTCAAGACAATAAACAATATAGGTACGTAATTAGAAGGATATCACAGTTTTGTAATGACTTTACAATGACATCTGTAGAATAGAATATTTATAAGTATTTCCTGTATCTCGGAATTTAGATATACAAAGAGGAAAACTTAAATAGCGTTGTTCCATCTTTACTAATACTATAAAGTATAGTATTTTGTTTGGTTACGCATTAACTTCAGGTACTACTGGTTCGAATACTTAAATAATTTTTATATTAGATAGTTCATTTGTCGAGGTTGGTCAATCTGTTGGAGCGTGCAACAAGAAAAAATGCTGCAAAAATGAGAGAGCTCGAGAGCTGTACTCTTAGGCCCGTATTTATATATCGCTCTCAAGTCGGAGAAGATCTATTTGGAGATGCCATTTTCATTCATAAATATATAATGTATGAACGAAAACGGCATCTCAAGATCGTTTTCTGGCTTGAGAGCAGTTTTTAACAAGTCTCAGTAGGTAAAAGGTAAAAGCTAGTAATATTTATTTTTACGCTTTATTACTAACTAGGTAGTCAACCTAGTTAGTAATAAAGCGTAAAAATAAAAAGTATATCTATGGAAGTATTGTAACACAAGTGTTTATATATAAAAAGAATAGTATTAAAATTGTGTTTTTTTTCCAAATTATCATATTTGATACCATTTGAAAATCCTAAATTAAATAATTTATAAGATTTAATCGATAGATTTCTTTTAAATTAATCCTAAATGGCTCCAAAATAAAAATGTTACTCCAATGTTGCCTAGAGGATATTAATTCTTTTTTTTTAAGCGTCCCGATTGATCCCGCAAACAGCAGGGTATGCAGAAGGGATATGCGGATATAACTTAAAAAAAATATCCTAGTGGCCAGTAATATAATAGAAGCAAATAATAAAAGTTTAAAATAATTTTATAGAGTACGAGCCTACATAAGATATTGTGAGAAGATTATTTCCATCTTAAACACAAATTGAAGACCGACAAGTGAGCACATATGAACGAATCTGTCACAACATGGCACGTGTGTGAGCTTATTCAGAACCATCATTTATATTATAGTTAATTTATATGTATATTTTCCGACTGCAAATGTGACGGTTCTTGGATCGATTTCCACTCGGGGTAATGAATTCCCTGGCTCTGGTAACAAGACTTTACAGTCGACGCAATCCTTTCCGTAAAATTTTCGAGACGTTACGTGAAGGGAGACCACGCAAAGCCAAAATCCTCTCACAGATTAATTGGCCCTTAATGACTCTACATTGTATGCGTTCAAATGGTTCAAGCTGATACTGACATGCACTAGTCCAAAGATGAAGAACAGTACTCCATACGAGGCCGAAACTGAGCCCTTATAGATTACTAATCGTTGTTTTGGCTATCTCTCTCTGAAGACCCAGATTTTTAAGGCCAAGTTAGTCTTGCTTTCCAGATTATTGTGATTCTGGCAGTCACTCACTTAATGCCCAATATATTAAAAACCTTATTGCTACAAACCTATTTAATTTGCAATTTGATTTATCGCCGGTATAAAAAAACATTGTGTTAACTAATTAAAATAAAAAATGTTCATTAAATCTTAAGTAAGATATATTGTCCTTCAATTAACTTATACTTGAATGTCTGGACTTCCAATGAAATTGGACGAACCAGAATTACGTTTGAAATAAACAAACGAGATCAGTCTCAATTTGTTAAAGATTAAAGTGGATGAGTAGGTGACGTACCTAATTAGTACCAAGGTCGTAATTTATAATAATAATAAAATGGTGTCAATATTGAGAAATATTTAATAGTTTATAAAACTAAAAACACGATTTTATCAACAACCTTAATAAGAAGAATATAATGAGCACAAACTTGATACGTTTACTAGTAGGCAGTCCAAGGTTCCATCAGCCATCTTGAAATTCCATCATCAGACCAACTTTTTGGTACCATAGTATTGTATTGTCGTCTAGTCTACATGTATTGCTAAGTTTTATGATGACATTATATGGTTACAGTTCGACCTAATAAAAACTTGTTAAAAAGATCATCAGAAACATCTTTCTATAAAAGTAGGTACTAACTATCGTAACTACAAAATGTAAAACGTCCCCTTTTTTCTCATCCTGATACCAATTTCGAGAAATCGCCTCATTGTGCTCCCAAGGAACACAATAATTTTAGAGTTCTACACCGCCATATTTTTGAGACGGCGTTCTCTGTCAATCACTCAGTAACGGAATAGTTGTATTAATTCAATCTGTTTAGAAAATAGGTCCAACTAACTTATTTTTTAGTTTCACGCTGTATCCCGCACACAGCAGGATAGGCAGTGGCAACCTGAGAACTCTAGTGTTGAAACACTCCGTTCTCATTAAGGCACTTCTGTTGCCCACTAGTACTAGAGCGAAGCAAATGATAATATAAGTTATTTCATATGTTCAAGTAGGATCTAACCTACAACCTGGCGCATTTACCCCCTGCACCAAGACCGGCCTTAAACATTTATAACAAATTAAAATTAGCTTCACACAGTATCACAACAGGGTAAATAGACGAAAACAAGTATTAAGACACTCCGTTCTCCACTTGCCCCAGAATTTTTTGAGGCATTGCGTGTTGCATCGCGGAACTCAACGAAGGGCTATTGCCTTAGTACCAAAGCGAAAAAATGATAATATAAAGAAATAATAATTCATTCCTTTGAGTAGGGATCGAACCTACAACAGTCGCGTAACAGTTACATCCTTGTGCCTCTGCGCAAACGAGGGCCTGTTTAAAAAATAAATAATAACAATTGATAATTTTACTATATATGTAATATAATTTTATATTTCGTTATACTTATATGAACGTCAAGGCAATCACTAAAATCTGGTAGTACAGTTAAAAAGCAATAACGAATCTCGCTCCATTCATGCGTTGGAAAGTCAAGGCGAAGCCTAGTTCTTGAAAAAACTTAATATAAAAGAATCTTTTTACTCAAAGGCTTTTTAATATTAAATTTAAGTTTTTAATGAGGAAATTGTAATACTGTAATGACTTAGAATAACGTTTTAGTCTAGTCTAGAAATTATTTTTAAGGATTTTTTTGTTTGATGATGAAATTTGATACTTGATAGCTCGTCGAAAGAAAAAAAAAATAAAATAAGGACGATTTTTGAATCCTTGTTTATAGAATCTATTTGTAAATGGAAGGTATTTTAAGCATTTGTCTTATTGCATAGCTTCATGCCGTATCCTGCAAGAAGGGTAGACAAAGGAATCCTACTCCTAACTTTTTACTCTATTTTCGAAATAGTGAAACTCAACGCCGCACTTTATCTCGTTACCAGAGCTAGATAAGGCAAACAACTCATTCCCCCAAACCCACAACCGTCGCGTTTACGCCACGCCACGACGGCATCTGTGTTGTTCAGGTTAAATATTAAAAATATTTAAATAACGTGTTATAGATGGAAATGAAATGCACTTTCAATTAATCACTTCAATAACAGTGAGTGTTATCAGTTTATCAAATCCATGCAAGTGAAGTCCGAATGATAAGCCTTATCAATTTCCCCACTTGATTATATCTCACGACACAATCGATTACGTATGAGAATTTATATAATTTTGTAGTGTCATTAATCATAATTGCATCAAATACGTAATTGCCCCAAATGGCTGGATGTATTTCTTGGAAGAACTATGAATTCAAACCGTATACAGAACCTAGTGTTAAAACACTCCATTTTCTAATTTTCTGGCTATATTCGAGACATTGCCTGTTGAGTAGCAGAGCTTAACGCCGCACCACATTCACAACCGTCGTGATATCAATAAACAGTACTTATTTATTTTTAATATATTCTACAAAACAAACGTATGATGGAGAATGAAGTGTATTAACACTGGGAACCTGGTTACTTTTAATACGATAATTGAAAATTAATTATATTATAGCATTATTTATTGCCAAAAGTATTTCTTATTAACTAACATGAACTTCATGAATAATTAATCATCTTTAAGTAGCCGAGCTTTGTATTTTTATGTATAGAAGCGTTAACCTACAAAGGTTATAAGGTGATTACTTTGTAAAAAAATTTCTGTCGTCGCAGGAAAGCATTTAGTGTAATTGCTTTTTAGTTGTGTCATTCCGCCGCGCTATGTCTATTTACTAAAGCGAGGAATTGAAATATAATCCGTAAGTTACACCGAGTGAGTCGCGAACCCGCAACCGTCGTAATTACGGCCAGACGCTGTACGGCTGCGCCACGACAGTCCCAAAGTGTTTAAGACTTTCGAAACGGAATTACTATATAATAATATATGTTCATTTTCTTATTTTTCTATCTAAATGTCTACAAAATAAGTTTCATATCAGATGAATATTAGTATTAAGAGTTATGCAAAGCTTCTGTTTGTATTTTTATAATTAATTTAAACTGAAACACTGTAATTTGAACCCACTATCTTCATTAGATATATTTGATAAGTGGTTCCATAATATTATCAACAGATATTCGTATTGTGTATTTAAAATATATGACATCATATTTTTAATATTTTAAGTGTTATTCCACATTTAGGAAAGGAAATATTTTAAAATTGAAAATAAAAAATTAAAAATCCCCCTACTAGAGACTACTACTTAATAAGTAAAAATTTGCCGAATTCCTTTAAATTAATTTAAATTTAAATTTATAATTTATTTATATAATATACTAATTTTGTCATTATTTCTAATTTAATTTTATTAAAAATTATTATTTTATAAAAAAAATAATATAATTTTAATTTTTTTTTTAATTAAATTTTTTTATAATAAATTTTACTTTATAAACGTGACATCATATTCTAGAGTTGCTAATTATTATTTTCATTCATGACGTCATCATTGCGCAATTGGGGTGTGGAGGCTGTGGTAATTGGTTCAATCCCATTCAGCAAGTTACATTAAAAATTTTAAAATATTACCCATATTTTCTTTACCTAATTCGGCTTCTCGATACATGAAATATCAGTTACAAAGCAAAATTGATAGTTCACTTTTTTCATTTACATAAATTGCTAATTAAAATATAAGAGGTTAGCCATTTACAAGTTTTCATTTTTATATGAAATTCCAATACATTACCTACTCAAATATTAATAATTATGTATATATTATAATGTGCTTTTCGTTAAATAAAGATTTTTTATAATATTATACCAATGTTAACATTTGTTTTATATGGTACACGTTAGTACTATTATGATCATTTATTTAATTAATGCTCATTATAAAATCGTATCGCTTTTAGCTTGATTATATCATTGTTATACACTGTGAGGTCAGTCGTGGCGCAAAGGCACAAGTGTGTGACTGTAAACGCGGCCGGTTGTGTGTTCGAATCCCACTTGAGAAAATGAAATATTTATTTAAAATATTATTATTATTATTTTTATTTATTTATTTTTTTATATTTATTTATTTATTTATTTCTGCCTACCCTGTATTGTGCGGGATACAGCGTGAAGCTGATTTATTTTTATTTAAATTAATATTTTCATTTCTTCGCTCTTGTGTCGAGGCAGAGAGTGGCATTTCGCCACTCAATATTCAATGCAATGCCAGGGTTCCCTCTGACTACCCTGCTGTGTGCGGGATATAGCGTGAAGCTGATTTAATTTCGAGTTATACTTAAACTAA
Organism: Heliconius hewitsoni; assembly: GCA_018230445.1. NCBI lineage: Eukaryota > Metazoa > Arthropoda > Insecta > Lepidoptera > Nymphalidae > Heliconius > Heliconius hewitsoni. The sequence goes on from DWAN01003673.1 coordinate 5,965, forward strand.
GCGAGATTTTTTTTAACTTCACAGTGTAACTATAAAGAATTTATAGTGTATATATGAGTCGTTCTGCACTCTCTGTTATTTAAGACATTGCGAGTGTTGGGGGCGGAGATCAAAACTTTATAATAAAATATTATTAAATTATACTTCTTTGTACGCACCGAGTTTATTTACTGCGGCGGATTCCACCAATGGCTTTGGATAGACATAGAGTAATATATATTCTCTCCGCCACTCAAAAACTTAACAAAAAGTTAATAAAAACAATTAATTAATAAAGATTTTACAGCACTATACAATATTTAATATTAAAATATATTAATTAATGAATTTATCATAAGCTTTATGTTTACATTGTGGAAATTTCATAATTTTATTTATTTCTTTTTTACAGGCAAACGGAATCTGGGACATATTATTTAGAGAAACTTTCCGCTGAAAAAGGTTTCTAGTTTTTCGTTGTATTATTCAAAATTATTTTTATGTAAATAAAGTCATAATTTATTTACTAAACATTTCAAATTGATTTATGAAAAAAAATTAATCTTTAAAATAATAAATTAAATAGTCTATAATAAAATATACTAATCTTTTCAAGTAGCTAAATAATATTTAAGTAAAATAATCTAAAATATTCTAAGTATAAACATTCTGCAATTAAATAAATGTTCAAAACAATAATACACAAAAATATATTTGATCGAAACCTTATTTCACCTTCAATCTTAACTATAATAATAAAAAAAACTACTTACCAATACAAAATAATCACGTAATAAATTAACTTGTTGTAGCACAACAGTAAAAACATATAACACGTCCAAAGTCTATAGAGGCCGCACGACTACTAACAATTTTGTAGAATCAACGAATGTCAGTCGTTTTGTAGGCTAGTGTCAGTTACTTTGTAAGTGGCGCCGCTATCTGAAAGATAAGTATTTTTAATAAGATGCGATATAGTAAAGAGGTCGTAGGTTTAATTTTTTTTGGGGTATGTAGTATTGTATTATTTTGACACCATTGGGCGCAGTAGATATGTTTGCAAAACGCGATGGTTGCGGATTCGATTTCTAATTGGAGAAATATTTTTAATAATAAAAAAAATGACAATACTTCCGCCCAAGTGAGATTCGGACCTACAACCGACACTGACCGCTGCGTCACGACTTAGTAACAAAGCAAAGGTTTTTCCATTTGGTTGTTTTCTGTATTCTAAATTAATTAAGTTCATGTTATAAAAAGTAAAGGTTCAGTATTGGCAAGTAAGCTTGTATGTAAATAAAATATTCTTGTGAAAAACCATATAACATAATTTCTTTTTAATATAAAAATCATGGTATATTTTTAGCAATATAAAATAATAAATATGTTATATAGAAAAAGTGGTTTTCAGACGATAAAAAATCATACTGTATAAGTGATTTTTTTATATAATTCTTGTTTTTTACCATTATAGTGATCAATGAATGTTTTTTAAAGCGTTCACTTAAAAAAAATATAATCCTAATAATCCTTAAATTTTAAATTGGTATTAGAAGTAGGTTTACAGTAATAATCAATAATTTTATTTTACAAATAACTAATATGTTATCAGTCACGTCGAGACTATATCTTCATAATACGAGTGTATGCAAGTCTTAATTATTGCAACTTTTTTTAATGAAGGAAAATTGCAATTAAAATGTAAGTAGAGACCGGTCGGGGCATAAGTGTGCGACTGTAAGCTCGACAGGTTGTGAGTTCGATTCCCACTCGAGGAAATGAAATATTTTCATTTCCTTGCTTTGGTAACAAGGCAAAGCGCAATGTAGAGTTTCGACTCTCATAGCAAGTGGGAGACGGAAGTCTTAATGGTAACTTAATGTCTTAACACTAGGTTCCCTCATCCTTTCCTGCTATCTTCGCGACACTGCTGCGACAAGCATTGCGCCTCAGTTATAGTATGTCTGACTAAACGTATTGATTCTGATATTTTTTAAATTAACTTTATATTTATTATACCTTTGAAAGTTTATTTGAATAATAAGATACTTAAATTGTTACTTTTCACTGTGTTCACTTAGAAGCTTAATTTTTTCTGTTCTCTAAGGAAGTTAAAATAAATATGAAATATTTAAGCCTACGATGATTTAAGTATTTTATAATAATTGTTATTTAGCTTGTTACCTCGAGATAAATGGTCGTAACAGACAGACAGCACGGACAGATAACTAAGTGATGTTATAAAGATTCCGTTTATTCATTTTGGGGTACGGAATCTTAAATATAATATTTTAATAATCTTAATACTATAGGACAGATTATAAAAAATATACTATATTGTTAGAAATCGGAAGTGGGTAACGTTTTTAAAAAAAAACACGATAAAAACACACATCACCTATATGTTTCTAACTATTTGGAAAGGGATACCACGTAATTGCAATAAGTGATATGTATCACCTACTAACAATACTTCACACTAGTTTCCTTCCAATGGGGACCGTCACTCACAATCAACTGCGCCCTGATTGACACAATTACACTGCTTTTATAATTTTTTTCACCCAAATCTACCCTCTTTTACACGAGTACGTTAACAATATAATAATCGCATGTAGATTTTATACAAGGTTATATGCGGAAATTAACAAAAAAAACATAACAAGATTATATGCCTATGTATATAATGATATATATTGGTAATTAATTATTCAAGGTCTGATTTGATTAATATTATAACGAATAGCAATTGTGAAAAGAATCTATACTAATCAAATCTATAATATAATGATTGCAGCTTCGCCCCCGTGTTCAAATTCCGTTTTCACACGGTTATATATATATATATATATATATATATATATATATATATATATATATATATATATGACTAAACACTTTGAGACAAACAATGTGACTTCAAGTTTTATCACCTAGAATGTTCTTTGAGTAAAGTGCCTCTAACTTCCGCCGCTCAACACATAAAATCCACGCAAAGTTGCGAGCGAAGACTAATAGAAGACAAGAGGAAATAGAACTGATATTTACCTAAGCGCTATCTACAGAATAATGCAACCATTACATTACCTACCTATATAGTAAATATATAAAAAACCTATACAATATTTCGCATATTTTATTTTATTATCGGTATAGATATTGCAATGGAAGAATTAAAATTATCGCCGGCGAGTTCAGTGACATATCGAATATAAAGCTTTCTTATTAAATCGAATAATATTAGGTATTGTAATGATGGCATTAGATATTGTAATATGTGTACATGCATTTTATGAAAACGCTATAATAACTAAAATCCAAATAACGTATATTTTCAAGCATACGCTACAATAAGTTTTTAGGCAATACGAAGTGATAAAGTATTCCGTTTTCTTTCCTTAGTGTGGTCGGAGGAATCAAACATCTACCTACTTACATATTAGACACGTCTCAATTGGATATCTATTTTATATATGTGTATGTATAATGTGTACATATATATCATGTGTATGCACGTAAATAACGTATAAGCTTTCATAATAAACCCTCCAGTGTTTATAGCAGTTGGGAGTTTCCCACAAAATGAATAGTAACACAAAGTATATTTACATGGGATGTAACTACACTGGAAGCTATAATATTATTTAGAGCTTTGTTTTGGACAGGAAATATTATTTTAACGAATTCGTTCTGAACTATTTTATTTGCCATGTATTAAGCAATTTGACCCTGAAAATAAAATAATAGAAATACCTTTTTTATTAGAAAGGAGAAAAGGAGTAGAGACAAAAGTTTTTAGTCACATCCATTCACTTCAGGTCGAAGTATGTGCCAACTGTCTATATTTTAACGACCTATTAGGCTGATAGTATTTATTATTATTACTTTATTTGTACACCACAACAGTAATAAACATATACGTATTAAAAACAAAATGCATAATAGGCGGACTTATGGCTAATTAGAAATCACTTCCAGACACCGTTCAGAGCGAAAAGAAGCTGTCATACTTATGACCAGGTAGATGAATGTAATTATTAATATAACTTAATGTAATCATCATGCTGAAGTTGGGCCCATTGCCTTCCAAGGTGAAGAGTTTAGAGCTGTGCCTAAATGGGCCAAATCCCTGTAGAGGTGAAATAAAGAGATATAAAGAGCTTGGACACTTCCAAGATTATCTCTTTAGCTAACCAAATTAGAAATGATTAGGCACACTAGTGTCACCGTGTTGTGAAGTACATTTTAAAAATCAATTGACACTCCTAGACAGGCCGATCTAAATCGAGATCTAAAGGGAAACTGAAGAGTTTGCTTGGAAAAACGCGCTAATCACAAGAAATACCGGTGTAATTAAGATGAAAAAAAATATAGTAACTTGTATTCGCTGGACTAACGTCTATGTATGGAAAGGGGCTATACGGCACAATGATTTTTTTTACATCACGTTAATCGTTTTGATGCACAGTTTTCCTCTGGCACTTGGACTGTTTAATGTGTCATACACAAATCTTAATTATATCCATTTCCCCACTTTGGTAAAATCTAATTATTTCTATTTATATATTTATTTATAATGTATCTATCTAATGTATATTCAGTTGTAGCCAAGCCTTATGTGTGTCGGTCTGTAACCATAGCCACATGTTTTTATATAATGAGTCGACTGTATTTCAAGGTTATATCTATATTGATATTGCTATTCCATGAAGTGGCTGTCACGTTTTGATTACTGGTTCCTTTTATAAGCTATTGCCTGTAACAAACTAATGACGTCGTCACAAAGCGATAAAAAATCAATCTCACTGTATATGATTTCAAATCTTTCTCCGTACACTCCGTTCTCCACATTCCACACGGATTCAAGAAAACGTCTGTTGAGTGTTGGCACTTTACAATCCCTTTTTCATTTACCAGTCATAAAATAAAAATATTTGTTGGCTCTAACTTGATTATTTGTCATAAATTTCAACTTGATGCTCAGGAACCTCCACGCGTTCCTTAGAAACAAAGACGAACACGACTGGCCTCAATCTATTCCTCTTCTATAAAATACCTAATAAAAAACTTATTTTTTACTTTTCGAAATTATTATTCTTATTTTTATGATAAGTAATAGGTAAGTCACTTCATTCCAAATTTCAAAACTGTAAATTACCCTATATGTATCGATTACCCGGCGATTTCAAACAAAATGCAGCGAAAACGATGCATAAATGTTCGTATCTTTTGATTTTGATCCCTAAATTAGGAACTTAATTTTTCTGTTCTTTAATGAATAAAAAAAATCTTTCGTTACTGACTGACAGACAGACGACTCAGACGGAACGATAATGTTAATAATTTAATAATATGTAAAATGGAATTATTAAAAATATACTGAGACCAGTCGTGGCGCAGTGGTACAAAGTGTGACTGTAAAACCGACTGGTTGTGGGTTCGATCTCCACCCGAGGAGATGAAATATTTACTTAGATTTATATTTCCATGTTTTCGGTCTGGCGTCGAGGTACAGCGCGGCGTTGAGTTCTGCCAACTCAACACACAATGCCTCCAAAATTCGGCAGAAAGTGGGGAACGGATTGTACTAACACTAGGTTCCCTTTGCCTACCTACCCTGCCCTGTTGTGTGCGGGATATAGCGTGAAGCTATTTTTTTTTATTTTATAAAAATATACTGAAGCACTTTTTATATCCTAGTCTCTAAGATAACTTATAGTAAGCGCTTTCAAGCGCATTCGTTCAGTTATACACAACTTTTGTTCGGACACAACATAAGATAAGATGCCATTAAAAACAAGAAAAAAACGTCATACAAGTTTCAAGAAGGAAAAAAAAACAACAAATTCGTGTTAAATAAAACAGGTCTATCGATTATCCTCATGCGTCGGTGTTGTACGGTTAGTCTGTTTGCATCATTGCTGTATAAGTTTGGTTTTAAGCTTTAAAAGATGAATAGTTGAGGCGCCGACAAAGGTTATGGGTTCGATTGCCACTCGCGGGAACTAATTATTATCATATATTATTTTCTCGCTCTAGTATCAAGACAAAGCGTGGCGTTGAATGCCGCTACTCAACACGCAATCTCTCTAATATGGGCAAGGGGAGCCTAGTGTTTAGACATGCCGCTCCCCACTTTCCAACGATTTCCAGAGGCTTTGCATGTTGAGTGGCGGAACTCAATGGCGAGCTTTTGCCTCGAGACCAGAGAGAAAATAGGAAAATATTATATATTTCTTTTCCTCTAATGGGAATCGAACTCACAATCTGTCGCGCCTACAGTTACGTTCGTGCCCCTGCGCCAAAACTGTCCTCGTACTTCACAATATAGGAAGCTATCTTCCGCATTAGATATAGGTACAAAACGAGTACCTTTATCTGATCTTTTATCTTTTAGGGTTCATGGTTAACGTATTATTGTTTTATCATTATATAATGTAAATACGCAAAATATCTATGGAAAATATATATATATATAATATGTTTTTGTATGTTTGGATGTTTATAAATATAATAAAACTGATAAAATGTTTAGTTCAGCGCTCTAAGCTCAGAAACTACTGGTATGGATTGATAAATTCTTTTTAAAAGTATATCCTATTACATCACGTTAATCGCTTCAATTGAACAGTTAGAATGTGTCATAATGTCATACACAACTTTCAGTCATTTTCATTTCAACATGCGTACCGTAAAAGACCGTAAATGTCTCATAGAATTGATTATGGGTTAGTTTTCTATTCGAAATAATATTTTAATGTTAATATATTTTTTATGTAATTTAATTTTTTAGCCTAGCTAGTACTGGTATAAGTTTCTAAAAAAAACGAAAAAAAAAAAATAACAGTGTTAGTTCTGTAATACTATCCTGCTAAGCTAAAAAATAAATATCTTATCCTTATTTATTTTTTACAAAATTCTGAAGTGTGAAATCACAAGCTCGAATTAGTATTTATAATACTAGCGACCGTTGGCGACTACGCCCGGTTGAACTACATAATTTATAATTATTAATTTACTAATTAGCATTACTTTCGTTTTCAAATAATAATATAATTTTAAAAATTTATACCTATATTAAAAAGTATTAATTTTTTTATTCACGCTATATCCCGCACACAGCAGGGTAGGCAGAGGGAACCTAGTGTTAAGAC
>DWAN01003674.1:0-13097 GCA_018230445.1 Heliconius hewitsoni
GATACTATTGTATATGTGATAAAAGATTTTCAGTGTTATTATAGTCTAAAGAAGTAGTGGAAAGTCATCTTAATCTTCCGTAAAAAAGCTTATTTTGGTAGTGTTTATATTGGATTTATATAATTAGTTTGATATGGTGGTTTAAGGACAACAATAATCAAACTTTATAACAGTGACGATAAGACGCCATATTTTCAAAATTAAAAGATAAAAAATCGACGAACTATTTCTAAGGTATTGCTCTACCTACTGCTACCTACTGGTTACTATCATAATTTTTCATTAAAAATAACAATTTATAGGATAGGATTTTAATTAGGAATTTGCGAAACGAGTGTCAAGACACTTTGCTCTCCACTTTCCGCCGATTTTTTGAGGCATTGCATGTTGAGTGGCGGAACTCAACGCTGCGTTTTGCCTCGTTACCTTGCCTGGTATTATAAAATATAATAGGAATCGAACCCGTAACCGTCTTCTTTACAGTCGCTACATATTTGTAATAGGTACGATATCCTAATATAAGATATATAATCTTATTAGATTGTTATTCTGCTCTTATTTCTCAGAGATAGATAGAGCAGCAGATAGTAGCAACGATAGCCTCCTGCACGATACGCCACCACCACGAGAGTAAATCCTCCAATGAAATAATAAATTTGCACAATTTACCGTCTTGTAATCCTCGTAACAAAGCAATTTAATAAATCAATTTTTTAACCAATCTAATTTTGGCAATGTGTTCTGTCTAATTTATAAAAAAATATGCAGTCATTTGTTTTTCATAATTATTTTCGTCTAAGTGATGCAAATTTCCATGACTAAGATAACGGTAGGTAACATCATAGGCCAAGATCCCAAGGTCGCTAGACCTATGTCATCTTAGCAAAGCTGAAATTTTTAGGACTATTTATTAGTCTAATATGTAGTTAAGACTGCATACGTGCTTACGAACTTGAACGTAGGGACCTTTCAGAAGTAGCGCCAAGTTAAGGTACCCGATTACCCACCGTAAGGTAGAAACTCTCATATTTAGGTTTGGGGTATCTCAGTCTATCAAGTTGTGTGGCAATCCCCATAAACTCCACGGCGACAAAGATGCGGACAGCTAGTAGTCTAAATAAATTATATGAAAATTATAATATTTACCTCCTAAAAGCATACTTATTTATTTATCGTAATAATGTTTCTGATAAGTTTTAAAACTGTACGATTAAATAAACATTAAATATTCGCATTTTCACCTCTGAACTTTATGAAAGTTGTCATCTTCGAAATACATTCAATCATTGGTGTTACCTAAATAACCAAACCTATGAAGGCAAATCTTGTTTTTAGATAGGTATTACATCTTAACATGTTGCACAATATATTATGTTTATTTCTCTCGGTGACACATTTATTTCGTTTAGATCATATAATATTATTGTGTTAAAAAAGTTTTCTATGTTTTATTGATCTATAAAAATCTATAAAAAAAAAAAATAGAAAAAAAAATCTATAAAAAATTGTATATAAGAATATATTATTTAAAAATGTAGCACCAAAATTTATAACATCGTGGCAGTATCTTCGTTTCGTTTCGCAGCGAAGAAATCTCGAAACAGGATTTGCCTATTTAGAAGCACGAAAATCTAGTATGCGGGTAATGTTCGACATGCGTCACGGCGCGGCGTGCGCGCTGCACCGAATATAAATTAGGCTACTGGGGTCGAGGCGGCGGGCGGACACTGCACCGACTCCAAGCGTACCGGAGGTGTCAGTGTTGGAACGGCAGATCAAGCGTGGCCCCCGACCGTTGTGGACCTGCTCACGTTCGCTCCAAAGAATATAAACATCGATCGAGTGCTTTTCACGACGCTCGTGCCAGAAAATAAACATGAGGATTTTACCACTGTAAGTATTTTTTTTTTCTATTTTCTTTATTATTATTTTTTATATGAAATTCTGATAGTTATCTTTATTTTACGAGAGTAAGCTTTGCGATTGTTATTGCGACGTAACTGTTTTATGCTGTAAAGCCTTTAGAGTTAGGATATTATAATGAACATATTATGAGCTTTTGTAGGTGATAGTACACCAAAATATTTAACAGTAATTTAACTTGGTTCGTGAGTTTCACGGTCTCCAGCGCTCAGCGATGCAATGTATAAAATAATATTTAGTCATTACAACTAGTGAGAGGTATGCAAACGAAGGTCTGTTTATTACATAGGCAACAGGTTAACGTGTCAATTGAATAGGGTCCATTATCGAGTACATTATACGTGTTTTTCTATACCAGTATGATTTTCAACGTTCTATTGCAATTAATCTTATATACATTTATTTAAATCTAATATTGAATATATTTAGAAATCGATATAGGATTTTTTATTCTTTATTTTCACTAATTTATTACATAACTTTCAGCCTACATTATCCTCTTGTAATTTCTAATATCACGCTAGTTGAATAATTCAGTCACGATCGTAATGCTAATGTAAGAGTAAAAAATGTTTCTGATTCCACTTCTGTTTCATAACATTTGACTGATAAACCTCATTATAAAGGCTATGGGCTGACCTAGCGAACCAATTAATTTTCAAATTATTTGAGCGAAACTACGAACCGGTTGGATAATGACTCGGCCCCACGTCGAAAGTTAGGCTCGTGACCTATGATTGGGAAACGTAACATTACTTAGGATGTTGTACATTCGTGAATGACAAGACTCAAACAAAAGCTCAGTAAGACCATTCCATAAAGCGTGCTGTGGATGAAATTTTTTATTATAATTGTTATAAGATTAATTGCAAAGTCAAACCGACAAAGCTTCGACGTGGATCTTTAGTTATTTTTGTAAACTGATTCACAACATATTTTCATATTCTTTTAATGGTATAGATATAATTGTTTTAAAGATTATTAAATTATATTTTGTTATAATATTTATCAAAATTTCTATTTTTTTCTAAAAATAAACGAAGATAATTTCAGTTCGTGAGAGTTAAACTTATGTAAACGCGTTGAATTTGTTTGAAAGTACGAGTTTTAAATTGTTTAGATCTAACGTAAGAGATATTAAGTATTGGGTAATAAAAACTTTTCTCATAATTTGTCAATTCCATTACACCACGGCATATATTGTAGATGACGATTACTTCGGTTCCAAGAAATCCACACAATCAGAACGGTTCTTAAGTCCAGGAATTTTTAAAAACTGATTAATATATCCGGTTATCTCGATCAAATAATTAACAACTTTTCAGTAATTTCACACGTTACATTTCATTCGTTGTCGCTATTGTTGTATAAACTTAAGATGGATTTTAAATCAAATATATTCTCAAAATATCCTAAAAAATTGGTTCAAGCTGCAATTTACAAACAAAAATTATTCATTAAAATAATTTGTAATAGTATAAGCTAAGCTAGTCAACTTGTGTAACTGCTAGAAGGCAATGAATGTAGTTACTTCCAGTTGTTGGCCTCAATTAATAAAGATTATGTATTAAAATTCCGCTACAATTCTCGTTGTTTTTAGAAAATTACTGTCGTTAAATATGTTGGTCAGTTTTTTTTAATTTGATATAGTTACACTTAAATTAATTGTTTTTGATAATCATTAATCGTTTTAAATTAAGGTAATCATTCGATATTTATAAGTTATTATTATTATTTTTTAAAACACTAATTATTTTTTCATAATTTTAAATGATTAATTATATGTATAATCTGTAACTTGATTAAGCACCATATTTTGCCATTATGAACAGGATTGGATATGATACAGGATTTATCAAAGAAATTGTGGTTCCTCTTGGTGGTGTGGTTTCTTGCTGGATGCGGTGATAATGTGCGAGGTACTGTTAAGTACTAAATTTTATTTCAACTTGGTGAGATACCACGATGACATGTAACGAAAAAAAATATGCAAGTTGTTATTATTAATATTTTGTTTCTCTATTGATATTGATATTTTTTCTTAATATCTCAATCTCAGTTCTTCTGTTACCTACCTTGTCTATAATAATATATAGAGATATTCTGCTGTAGGTGACCTACCTGTCACCTACACCTATCTCTATATATTATTAATATAAGAACGACAATGTAACATCGGCAAAGAATTTTTATCAGGACATTAATATATTACACGATCATTTGTTTCTCGTTATTTCCATATTTTGCACGACCGCAACACTGTGGGAAGGTTCACGCGTGAAATTCTTCACACGGATGTCTCAATATGTATATCTGATAACAACGTCTTGCAACTTAATTCTTGAAAGGTGCTTGAGAAATAAAAATATTTCGAAAATATCATAGACCAATTTTATGTTTAGAATTTTATGCATTCTGAAAGACACCCGTAGCGTAAGCGACTAATGTGCGTAAAGCAGACAAGTTTACACCAGGAGGTGCAGCGACTAGGCTGCCGCATTGCACTCAGAGTGCGAGGTCACCCCAATTCTTACGATTTCTGGTTTCTGTATGAACAGCCTTGACTCAAATTTTAAGTTCTCATTACAAGTTATATTGAATCCGAAAACGTATGTATACTTTACGTATACATACGATACACGCAGTGCATTAAACATTTAAAATAGAAAGTTCTACTCTTTCTGATGTGACTTGAATCTGTAACAACCTCAAAATGCACATTGTAAGACCTGTACGAAAAGTTTTTATTAAAATATATTTTCAAATTCAATGAATAATACAATAGAGATGATGTTGCGCCGTCAATTAGCTTTCAAAAAGTCAAGATAGGTACGTACTGCGTAATCATTTGTATAAGACATAAAAAATTAAGATAACACCCGTGACTATGCATAAATATCATTCGAGTATTGTCGCATATTTCTACACATCATTTTGATGAATTTATCTATTATATAAAATAAAAGTGAAAGCATACGGAGCCTCCGTCAGTTGAATCGGAAGCGGATGCGGAAACTGCTCAGTCTAGAGATCCGACCCTGCAGAGGCCTGTTACTCAACTATCTATAAAGCAACACGTTGACCTTTGGCTGTCACAGGCTGGAGGCTCTTGCGCACTCGGATCCCGTGCGCGGGACCGCGGCGCTGACATACCAATCCACCTCCATACGACATTCAAGCAACCTCGTAACTCTTACAATTTGACATTTAAGCTATTCAACTATTCAACACATCTTTACATCAGACTTACGAAGAATGTCTGTCTGGCTAGGAAGCGTAACCCGGACTACAACTTTGTTGCTCTCAGATATTTACATAGGTATTCTACTAAACCTTGACCTTTGCTATTTTTGTGTATCACGTTGGTATTTGGTTTTATTCTGGTAGAAATATTTAATCTAAACGGAATCGTAAATATAAATCAAGGATTGTAAATCGAATGTCTGACTAGTCTATTAACGTCGATCACCCTTATGATTAAATATTTTTCACATTATGGGTACTTAGTTTGGCGTCTGTCTATGAAAAGGTTAAAGATACAAGGAAATTATTGCGAAACGTTATCTTTTGTAGTTATAAAAGAATCAATGAATATTTAAGCAGTTATGAGTAAAAAAAAGATTTTATTTTGTTCAGTGTAATTTACGAATTATTAATAATATAATCATATTTTTATATAGTAGGTACTCGTACACGTACAGTCGAGTCAACTTGCAACGTGTACATCCTTGATGGTAACTATGCGCGTACATAGACATTTACTTTTACTTTCTGTGAATATCCAAGAATTGACATTTGGAAATCTCCATTAAGTTACACCTATACATTTTTCAATTCACTTCTTACGTAATATTTAACTTTAAAAACCATCGTGACTATGTTGCATTTACTAACATTGAATTATATCTATGGTTTATTAAAACAGTAATAAATTGAATCTGTACGTTTAATATTTTTACGTAAAATCATTTAGGATAATATTAAAATAGAAACAGCACACGATCTATGAATTTTAAAATGTTTATCTGTTTGTACATGTTACATCTTCTGAATTACCGGACAGATTTAAATGATATTTTTGTTATTAGTGCAGAATCTACGTTATATTTGATCTTGAATATTTCTACACCTGATGTAGGCCCAGCTAGGCTATAGGATATAATTAAATTCGTCCTTAACAACAATTGTAATAAGCATTACAAATTGACACATAAAAATTGAAGGTCTAGATCAATTGATGATCAACCAGAACAGTTCAGATAAACTATAAGAAATAATAATATACCGCTTTAATGGCAGAAGTAAAAAATATAAATAAAAATTAAAGATCTGAAATATGTTATGAACAATTATAATAGTCCGGCTAAATTATAAGAAATAATAAAATGTTGCCTTAGCAAAAGTTGTTCAATATTGTGGGCAATTTTAATTGATTGTCGTAGCATAATATAGTACAGTATTGATATCCGCTTAGGGAAGTAAGGGCCATAAACTCATAAGTATATAATATATAAAATATTGTTTATTGTAGGTACCTACTGTAACCAAAAATAAAAGGCCTTATGTGTAGATATACTACCTATTTGTAGTATCACTATGGCTCATTTACCTAAGTATATTAACATTCAGTTCTGTACTAAATGGATATACCAATGTAACGTAATTTAATACACAAGTAGTTGGATATAAATATTAAGAAGTTTACTAAGTATTAAGTAAGTATACTTTAAAGATTGCTGATTTATACTGAACTAGTTGTGTCCTGTTACTTCGCTTGTGTAGATTTTATGAACATCCATATCATACCACTTTAATTTACCATTCGTTTTACAAAAGCAGGCAAAAAAACAATGAAGATAGTGAAATAATGTACGTAATTTGTCTTAATAATGCGACGTATACCCACCCTACTCTTTAGATTAAACGGCTGCGTATATCCTTAACCCTTCCCAGTGTCCTATGGTTTCAAATCAGCTGTTCTAGGTATTACCAGGTGTGCCAGGTATTTTAATTTTCTAATGTCATCAGAAAGGACTCATAAAGCTGACCAACTTTTTTAAAAGTGTTATATTCATGTTTGAGATTTAGCTGGGTAGCTAGAGTCTCACCTAACTTAGATTTTTTTTAAGTCAACGTACCTACTCAAATTAAAGACTTAATATGTTTTATAGATTACACAGATTGCTAGAGTTTCACATCTGTATATGTTGTCGAGGACTAAGAGTTATATAACAAAAAAGTTTACATATTTAGGGATGGAAATATAAATATATGATGCGGTTTACAATTTATTGTACGGTTAAAAATGTACATTTCATGATTTCAGTATTGTATTGGTCGCATGTCTGGTGTACCAAGCGCGAGCGCGACCCCAAGATGAATCAGAACCGCGTGCTGTATCTAACAGGGGGCTCTTAAAACGAGGCCTCGTTGGCAAAGCAAAGACTACAACCACCACACCAGCTCCACAGGTAAATTAACAAAATTTTAATATAAATTTAATAAATTAAAGAGTTAACAAAGAATATGAAGAGCTGAAGAGCCAACACATTCGGGTGGCGAGAATTGGAAAAGGTCTATGTCCAACCGTGGACGATCGATGGCTGTCGATGATGATGATAATTATCATAATATTTTTGAAAATATACATTTTTATAATACAGGGTGTGTAATCTAGATATGAATGTAAATTTCAGCTTGTCTAGACAGATTTCATTATTTATCTCGATTTCCCGAAATTTAAGACTTACACCCACCGTATTGACTTGAGGCAAATCTCGGAGATTGTGTTACAGTACATTTGCGTCGATTACATCAGATGGTTTATGCGGTTTTAGGAACAATGGCCGCGATAGGGATTTACGGTTTTAAATCTTTACGGTTGCCACCAATATCATATGCATATTCAATAATTTTATATCATTAATCGTAAAGTGAAAAAAATAAATATATTTTGTTATATTTCTCAGCCATATCGCTGCCCTTATGCAATTTTAAAAAATGTAAATTGATATGACGCTCTTTTAACTACGCTATAAAATAAAAAAGGCCTTGTTTGTGCGAATTTACTATATTAATACAGTGGCTTGACATTGACGTGGTAAAAGGTGCGGGGATAGGCCGTGTCCAAGGACTGCATCCTCATTCCGTTTATAAAGTCACTGAAATGACATACACTACACTTTGTTCCTATAATATAAGGAAAAACAAGTATTTTACTTCTTGATTGCTAGTTATTTAATCTACAAACCATTCTATCTTATACGTTATTGTAATTAAATAACTTTTTACTATTTAGTGAGTTGTCAATCAAATAAAAGATTTATTTTTCAATAAACGTTTTGCCATTTTGGGGTTGATTCAATTATAGTATATTTAAGATGTCACCTATGAATCATTTGGTTCAAGGCGAATGCGACCAGAGCGGCACAGTGTCCGATGGACGATCCGTAGCCTTTGCACCGACCTCAACATAGGTTCCCTTTCCTTGGAGGCATTTCTACATGCGCCTTAATAAACTACTTGCTTATAACAGTACTATATATTTGCATTAATCAAACTGGTTCTCAGTGGAAATATTACGATCACTATTGGAATGTATCATTGCAACCTCTTATGCTGTGACGTACTGATATGAATGCATGCCAATAATAACTTTTGAAGGTCTTCTAGGTGTCTCCATTTTATACTCATGATATTTCTTATTTATCCTTGACATATTGTAATTAGGTATATCATATCCAGTAGCTTATTGAATTATTTACCTTTTTGAATCATGCTGCATTTCGGTCTTGTATCTTAACCTTAAAATGTGATATAAACTTAAAATTGCTTGCTATTACCATACTTTTGATATTGGTATTTTTATAATTTTAAACAATTATAATGAAACAACATCCTGACTGCATGAAAAACTCAAAAGAAAAAACAAAATACTTTTTTAGACATTGATAATTGAAAATAGATGTTGTTTATTATGGTTATCATTTATGTTGACAAATAAGTAATTATTATATATTGAAAATAAATGCCATTGGAGCGCAGTGAATAGGGACAGTGTAGTAAAGACTGTAAATGAAATGGTTGCAATTTCTATGATAATAAGCTGTAAATGGAAATGGTCATAAAGTCCATGCAAACAAAGTTACGAGCAGACACAAGAAAAAGTAAAACTGATAATCTTGTATAACATAATTATTAGAATATACATATATATCGCGGATCCGCAAGAGGTACTCAAAATGTCAGGTACTGAGAAGAAGAACGTGTTCAGCTGGTTTGGGCACGTCGAACGAATGAGTGATGAAATAATGGCAAAAACGATTTATGACGGAAAAGTGAGCAGTAAGTGACGTAGGTAGAGACCGTTGACCTTCGAAAACACAGTAAAAAAATAATGGAGGAAGGTCACGTAAAAAGGATGTCCCGGAGGGCATGTTTGTAGAGGTTGATGACAGTAGATAAGGTTAAAGAGGTATCTAGAGACCGTAGCGTTTGGCGCTCCGTTCTCTCTGACTACCCCGCTAGAGATACAGCGTGAAGCTAAGTTAAATTAAATACTCTTATATAATTTTAAATTTTTTTTTTCTTCTATACACGTGTTTATTTAGGTGATTACTACAACGTGATCTTTTCACTATAAAAATAACAAATCAACAGGAGGAACCGGAATATGAAGATGAAGGTGATTATCCAGCAGAAGAACCTCAAGAGCTCTCTACTGAAGCGGCACCTTCTTCAACGGAGGGAAAGAAATTAGTCGGAGGTGGAGTTAGACCCTTTAGAAGTAACACTGATCTCCTAGAAGCATTAAAGAGGAGACGACAACAGGTTGCTGAAGGTAATAATCTTATATATATATCTATATATATTATAGTTCTACAGATATAAACACTCTACACTAACAGAACCACTAGATGAAGAGCAAAGGCAAAATTTTATAAGGTTCACGTTATATTCCACACATAGCAGGGTAGGTACAGGGAACCTTGGAACTTAGTGTTAAAACACTCCATTGGGACACTTCTGTGCGTCACTTTCTGCCGACTTCTAGAGGCATTGTCGCGTTTTGCCTCGTTACCAGAGTAAGGAAATTAAAATATTAAATATTTCATTTCCTAGAATTGAGCTCAGAACTTGTCGCGTTTGCAGTCGCATGCTGGTGCCATTGAGCCACGACTAATCAAGAATAATCTTAAAAAATTAGAAAAATCTTGTTTTGACTAAAATGACAACTAATATTTTTTTTAACATGTTTTCATCTTAATATATTAAGATGAAAACATGTTCAAAAAAAAAAAGGCCATGTAAGATTTATAATACTTAAAAAACTGAAAAAATTGAAAAACAAATTTTTAGTTCAATTTTAAATAATATATAACAAAGCATATATTAATTATTGGTATACAGATTGTAATAAAAGATTTTATAATTTAAATAGCAAATTTATATAAAATAATAATATTTTTTTTAGCAAAAGGTTCCAGTTCGCCCGTAGTACAACAGTCCGAAAACCAACCAGAGGCGCCGCCCAAAGCTAGTTTCAGTATGTTGAAATAAAATTAATTAATATAATATTATCTATATAATATATGTTCTTGTATAACGAAATTGTAGACCACCTGATTGTGTAACATGATTACATATAATTTTCTAAGCTTTAATTTAAGCTTTGCGAAATGACTATTATAAATTCGGTGACGTGTTTACCGATCACGATAAATTTATATATAAAAGTATACAGTGAAAGCAGAAGGTAAGGCGGCAAGGCCTATATCACAGTTAGAGTTCAAGAACATAAAATTTGGGCTTGTCTCAAAAATTCAGCGGATAGAGAACGGAGTGTCTTAACACTAGGTTTTCTCTGCGTACCCTGCTATATGTGCTGAAAATAAAGTTGGGCTTTTTATACGCACTTATATTATATGACTTAAGTGCGTATAAAAATTAATTAATATTGATTGTAGGCAAAAAGCGTTTCAACACTGCCACGCGGGAGACTAAAGCTGAAGATGCGCCAGCGCCGGCACCTGCGCCCTCCAAGCCAACAAGGGGACGATTCAGTCGACGTATGTATTATTAAATAAATAATATAAAATCATCGATTCGATCGAATCGATTTATTTTGAATATCGAAAAATATATAGATACATAAACATCTCTATCTAAAATCAAACGTGAAATATAAAAAAAACTACGAAAAAAAGTAATAAAGAATTTGCAAAATAAATGTTTAATGAAAGTTATGTAATATCATACTTCATGCTTACGTGCCTCGAGCTGTGAATACATAGACGTAAACCTGTAAACGATGTACGAATCGTTGCATTATTTAGGTTATACGTTCAAATGGCAAATCGGTGTATTGACCGTGGCGTGGCGTTAGAAACACAATGTATTGCCAACCACCTCTTACAAATAAATAACCATGACAAAAGTAATGGTTACAAAGTTTTATTCATTCTTTATTTATTTATACACTACTGCTTAGCCCACGGGTTTGCCCGTGTGATCAAATTGATATAACGAAGAGTTGTGTATGACATATGATATAAGAGCTCGTGATGACCCATCCAACCTTTATTTTATAATACAAGACAAAATGTTTTTTTTAACCCAGTAGTTTTTATGATTAGCGTGCTTAACAAAACAAATTCTTTATCGTTATAATGTTAGACGTTAATACGTAAAATACGCGTTGTCTTAGCAACCTACATACGTGCTATTATACGAAAGTAGAAATTTATTTGAGAATAAACTTTTTAAAGCATTTTATTAATTTAAAACCGCTATTAACCTTCAAAGTTCAAATTTCTTTTAAGTAATTTTCATAAGTATTTTCGTGACAAATGGTCGAAAATTTTAGTTTTTTTTAGTATGTTCCCAACTCAATATTATAGTAAAATAAATATTTGGTTTTCGTCCCACAAAATACATTATTACTAAAAACGTAATTTTTCTCTGTCTAATGCATAAACAAAAATATTTATCTAATGTGTGTTTTTGTTATGTATGTGTTTTTTATATGTTTACTTTGATTATTGTTTAATTGTTATAAGATAAATAAATTTTAAAATTATTATTCAGCATCATCGAGATCCGTCCAAGAAGCAGAACCTGAAGAGCAAAACGATGCTGCTCCACCCGCGAGAACCGGTAGAAATTTCTCTAGACGAGGAAATTAAATAAATTTATCCAAAAGTGCCTAAATTTCCTTTCCTACAAATTTCTCTCAAATTTCCATACTATTGTTTTTATAAATCATTTACCTGAACCACTACAATTTCAATTTAGTATAATGTTTAATGTGCTCCAAGGCAATTTTTCATTGGTACAGCGGTATGACAAAAATATATATTTTTTAAAATAGCCCAAAGAATATAGTTCAAAATATTGTTACGATTTTCCAGGTTTCAGTTCTGGCCCAAAACTTCTAAGGTTCTAGCGAACCCTTTTTTCTGTATATGCAGATTATATATCTGCAAATTGTTTACTTTTAAATAATAGCTATTAATATTTTCGTTACATAATAAAACACTGGCTTACTCTTCCGACCCTATTCCTATTCATCCCATCAGAGTAATATATCAACGCTGTCAAATTCTGGTCCGCGCTCATTGCTCATTAGTCCTGATGGAATAGAAATTTTTATATCTACTATTGTAAATTATGTATAAGTAATTTTAATAAATAATTTTAATTTTTATATGTCTTGTAATTTTATTTTTCCTATATCCTATTATATTTTGTCTTGTACTTTTTATGGAATTCCTTTAGACATTCTCGTTTGTAGTGGGTGTCTGGTTTGACATTTGGTTTCACAAGTGTGCGACGTAAACGTGATAGGTTGTTAGTCTTAAAACCTTTACATTTTTGCATTTCCTCGGTCTGGATACGAGGCAAAGCGCGGCGTTGAGTTTCGCCACTCGACACGGGAAATATTTTAATTGGAACGGACTTTTTTAAGTCATGATAGTAGGTTCCCTCTGCCTGCCCTGCTATGTTGGGAAAACAGCGTGAAACTTAAAAAATAAAATATTTAGGTTTCAGGACTCGGTTGAATTATTAAATTTCAGCTTAAATTAATCAGTTATTTACATATTTATATGTACTCCTCTGTAAGAGGCCGGTCGTGGCGCAGCGGCACAAAGTGTGACTGTAAATCGACTGGTTGT
>DWAN01003675.1:0-13097 GCA_018230445.1 Heliconius hewitsoni
TATATATATATATATATATATATACGTTTAGATTGCCCATAAACAATAAAATAAATATAAAATAAATCAGCTTCACGCTGTGCCCCGTACACAGCAGGGTAGACAGAGGGAATCTAGTGTTAAGACACTCCATTCCCCACTTTCCGCCGAATTTAGAATTCTACCACTGCGCCACGACTGGCCATAATCAATGCCTACAAATAAAATAATAATATAAAAAATATGACATTATTATGTAAGTATCTACTTGATTTGGAATCCGATATCCATACTCACCACCGCGTAGGAATAAAAAAGATATATTTTTTTATTCTCAAATGTAGGTTAAATCTAATTATTAACAGATGAATGAGTTTTCTTGCAAACCTACATTTATTTTATTTGCAAATCAACACGTAATGTCAAGGTAGTGCGTCATTTTATACGTGCGCTTCCGCAAACTGAACAAAGGGCCTGTTTGTAGTATTAACAATTGCAATGGAGGCGGTTTTGTCGATATTCAAGTTAAAAAAAATACATACTAGAAAAATTGCAGATAAAGTTTTCAAAAGAGATCGTTATTATGATAACGGTCTAGTATAGATCCTATAACATTGTGTACAACGTTATAGGATCTGCTGGAGGACTGATTATATATCCATTATAATATTTATTTTCACTCCCTCACTCTGGCAGACAAAGTGCAATGTTTAGTTACGCCGGTAGTGAGAAGTGGAATCCCAATATAAGAGTTTCTCTGCCTACTGTGCTATGCGGTAAGCTTTTTTACTTAGAAAGTTTCTTGAGGCATAAATTAATCATTTTTTTAACTTCACGATGTATACCGCAGCGTAGGCAGAGGGAACCTATTGTTGAGTTCGTTCACATAAAATTTTTAATTCACTTCACTTTCACTTCTTTTTTTTTAATTTACTTCTTCACTTTCGGCCTTATTCTGAACATGTAAAAGTTCTCGTCTCAAATAATCGTATTCAACTCACAACCGTCATATTTCATCAAAATGATAGATATAATTCAAACAATTTATGTCTTAACTACAGTCCAACAATGTAATACAATAGTTCAGGAACAATTACATAATAATCATTCATTTACAAGCACGATCAGTATACATTAATACATACGTAATATCTACATAGTAGTAATAAGTATCACAAATATATACCAAAAGAGAATATTTCTCTTTTCATTCCGGGAATTATATATTTTTTTATTATTTATTTTCACATTCCGCTCTAATACAGCATACGGCGTTAACTTCCGGCACTCAACATACTATGTCTCGAGTAATAAAATTTAACGATGTCTGAGAAGTTCCCCAGAACCAGACACCCTGTTGGGTGTCTTATCTTATTTACCTTGCGAGAAAACTGTTAAACTGCTGTCGTATATATTTAATTGAATTGATAATAGATACAGCATTTCAATGACTAACAAATTACATGAGACGGCCGTCGAACCTGTTACCGAAGCAAATATTGCTAATTAAATCAACAAAAACGTTCAATTCTTATTTTTTGTTCAATCTTATACTGGTAACTATGACAGGAGCATTTTAGTCTTAATTATATACAGATTGGAAACGCACGAATTGTTGTTGTAAATATCTTTTTAAATGTTGTTATGAAATAAACTTCCTGGATAATATATACCTACATATATAATAGATTTTATGATAGCAAAACACCTAAACATTTATTCAAACTTTATTGTTTATTATATACAACTGTATATAAGGTTCCCAGTTCAAATCCAAGCTAAATTATTGATTATTATGAAAATTTGAGGTAAAAAGTAAAAAAAAATTATTTTCTAGCTGATCCAATAGTTCATAAATGCGTTGATTATCCCCACAAACACAGAGGAGACGGAAAATTGTGGGCCCAAATGTACAGAATTTAAAAAAAAAAAAAAAATTTTTTTTTTTTTTTTGTCTAAAATTTTTTTTTTCTTTTTAAGAACTAGCTCAAAACCAGCTCAATTGATAATCTGTAAGCAGAAGAAAATGTGAAAAATAGTTTTAGATCTTTAATCGATACAAATAAAAATAAAATATTTACGTATTTTAATTAAGTCTAAGTATGTTGACGCAGTTATTAGTGCAAATAATTACAGTAAGAAAGAAGAAAATGTCAATTAATTAACGGAAAAACCAAAATAAATCCATTTTGAATCGATTAAAATCAACAAAATTTTAAATGACAGATTTGACAGCTGATTGACATTGACAGCTTGTTTAATAATTTTACATTTTTTTCTATACTAGTTTTGTTCTTTTTGGGTGATTTTCTATTTGATTCATATTTTTAACGATTGCAACTTTGTTTTTAATAGATTTTTTTTCTGATTTTATAAAAATGGTGCCGTAAGCTAGACCTCTGTGACTATTACCATATATAAAGATTTGGATAACCCAGCTCTCAGATTGTCAAAACTGACAGAATTTTCATTTAGGGTTGATGTACCTAAACTATTAAATCATGCCCTTTTCATCTCTTTACATTCTAGGCCCAAGAATGTATGCATCGTTATCGTTTCGGTCCCCTTTTACACACAAATCTATAGCAGCTATTGCTGTTAAAAAGCAAATAACTTATAATATTATAATATTTACTAATATAGATAATAAAATATAAAACTATTCTTTTAATCTTTTTTCTTTATTATTATTTTAATAATAAACTATTATCATGTTTATATTATACATTTTTATGTTTAGTTTCAAATAAATAATATATCGTTCATATGATATAATCCAGTGAACTATAGATAGGTTATCAAAAGTTTATTTCTTATCGAGAATTAACCTTTCGTTTCATAATTATGATCGAGAGATTTATTCCCCGATCATTAACATGAAATCCTTCTAACACAACTTTGAAGTTAGAACTAACACAAACTTATAATAAATATAAATACGAACTTACGTCATCTTGACACAATTGCAATATAAGTATCTGAATACACGCGACGGTTTTTAATTCTCATTTCATTAAAACAAAAAATAGAGTGGCATGTCACTACTACTTTCTCATGATTTATTTAAAAATTGTCAATATTCCAACCAAAAATCTAAAATAGCAAAACAGCTTTACTCTGTAGTCTGTATCCTGCTAATAATGGAATAAGATACTCCGTTCCTCACGCACTCCCCAATTTACGAGACATTGCATGTTGAGTGGAGGAAATCAACGCTGTGGTTGTCGCATTATCAGAACTATGAAATAAAAAAAAAATCATTACTTAGAGTGAAAATCAAACTCATAGCCCGTCACATTAACAATCAAATACATTATCAGCTGGCCTAAATAAA
The DNA here is from genome assembly GCA_018230445.1 of Heliconius hewitsoni. Classification (NCBI taxonomy): domain Eukaryota; kingdom Metazoa; phylum Arthropoda; class Insecta; order Lepidoptera; family Nymphalidae; genus Heliconius; species Heliconius hewitsoni. The sequence continues at coordinate 3,314 of DWAN01003675.1, forward strand.
ACATTACCATTATAAAGAAATCTAAAGTAAATAAATACATTAAACGTATGCAAAAACGCAATTTAACACAAATAAAATTTTCTAAAATATTCCATTCGCAAGATTCACCTTCACTCAGCCAACAGCTGTGTTATAGCAAACAAGCATTTATTGACGTGACATCTGAAAAAAAAAATGTTATTATCGTCAATATGACGTAGCGGGCGCGCGTGCCAAGTGGCAAGTCCCGTCACGGTGACATTCATTGATGACAAAAATGACGCTGTTGCTATGTATGTATGTATGTATGTCTAACAGTGGGTGTGGCGGTTAGTTTTTGTGTTAGAAAATATTTTATTTTATTTATTTAACTTTTTTTTTGGCCCCGCTCCCTAATTTTGAGCGAGTTCATTTCAACTCTGTTTGTTCGCTCGGTCCTTTTCCGCTCGACTATTTTTTAGTGGAAATACAAGTACGCAGCTCACTTTTATGAACTCGAGAAAATGAAATATTTATTTAATTTTATATTTCCATTTCTTCGCTCTGGACAAAGAGCGGCGTTTAGCTGCGCCACTCAACACACAATACCTCCAAAATACGGTGGAAAGTGGGAAACGGAGCGTTAACGCTAGGTTCCCTTTGTCTATCCTGCTGTGTACGAGAGCTGATTTTGATTTATTTTTATTTAATTTAAGGACTTCTAGTTATAAGGATATCTCGTTAAAACTTTTAAGATCTAATCGCATACAACGATTGAACTACTTAGCAGTCTCCTTGAAACTGTTATATGCACGAGATATAATTATTGAAAACTTAAATCTACTTATGATAGTATGAACACTTAGTATGATGGTGGCGTGTCCTACATACATTATGACCTATGTATATTATACAGGTAAGGCCGTCGTGGCGCAGGGGCACAGGTGTGTCACGCGGTTTTGGGTTCGAATGAATTATTATTTGTGAATATTTTCATTTCTGCCTACAGAGGCACAGGTACCAAGGTACCACAGGGTACCAAGGCAAAAGCGTTGAGTTCCGCCATTCAACACGCAATGTCTTGAAAATTCCGTGGAAAGTAGGGACCGCAATGTTTTTGTGTTTACATTAAGATCCCTCTACCTATGCTGCTGTACGGGATACAGCGTGTACTAAAAAAAGTCAAGGTTAGTTTAAAAATATAGTTATTATTTTTGTCTATTAATCTTTTTTTAAACGATTGCGCAACGCAATGAAGTGATATTAAAATAATTAATTCCTAAGAATGGGTATGAACCGTCGCGCTTTACAGTCACACATTATACCGCTGCGCCACAAGATCAAGATTTTATACTTGCTGCTTGAATATTAAAGTAATCGAAAATCGGAACAAACGTAAACCAGACCGACATTTACCAATTGGCGGTGAGAATAATTCCTATAATAAAAATAATATAACATAATAAATATTAATAAAATATAATTTTAAAGAGATCGTTGCAGCGCAGGTGCACAAACGTAAATGTCAACGCGACGTTTGTGAGTTCGATTTCCAATCGGGGGATTGAGAAATTTAATATTTTCATTTCCTCGCTCTACCTCGTGCATGCTTTTCTCGTTACCAACAAGCACACAGCGCAAATTTGAGTTTCGCCACTCACCAAGCCACACCTGAACCAAACCTGAAAAGCAACACCAGTAGGCTGAATTGGAAAACGGAAGTATCTTAATAATGGGAACGGACCCGTCTCTGGGACACTAGGTTCCCAGGTTTGCTAGGGACACAGCGTGAAGCTAAACAAATATGTCGTTGTGACGCAGTAGAAAGTCGGATTGCTAAGACGATTGTTTTAAGCGTGATCCCTACTGGCCAGAATTATAACGTTTAAATTATTTTTATTTCCCTGGTCTGCGATTTTGTAATATATCTATCAATTGGACAGTTGATTATTTAGAAAATGTGCAAAGATTTGAACGTAGCGGGATTTGAACCCGTGCCTCTTGGAAACCGTCCAAACGCTCTGATCACCGTACGTTCTCATCAAGCAACGTAGAAATTCCTTATACACTTATAGAAACGCAATTTATAAAATATTTTTAATATTTTAATCTCTAAATAAGTAATTTTCTTTCCTAAATGTAGAAAAATGCTAAAAATAACTGGACAGTACGAAGAATACGAAATGTCTTCACAATGGGACCTCTCTGCTAATTCACCTAACTTCTAAATTAAACAAAGGATGTCACGTTCAAAGAGCTAGTAACATAAAATATTCTACTAACAATAAGCGCAATTAAACTAGTTTAATGACATAATAAATAATAAAAACTGAATGATAAATGACTAAAGCAGTATAACAATGACTAAAGCAGCAATAAACTCGATGGATAGTAATAAATTAATTATATAACTACAATAAAGTAGGTAAATCTTAATATAGAAAAAATATATTTAATATAATTTAAGTTTTATGGCTTTGATAGATAAAGTGCGGTGTTGAGTCCCGAAACGAAAGTAATTCAAATTATTAAATAAATAATTATAAATTGTTCAAGCCGGCGAAGCCGCCATCCGCCGGTAGTTTCATATAAGATCTAAGTTTAAAAACTAATTTAGACTATTCTATGGAATCAATGATACGGAACCGAGGCAAATCTTTTACCGCTATAAAAAAGGAGTTGTTGTATAATAATATTAAATAAAAAACCACAAGTATTGCAATAAGAATTTAGTAGCGGAAATAAATGTATATATACTTTCAGTAAGAAGAAGAAAAGACTAGTGATAAATCACTCTCCGATTTTTTTTCTTTCTTAGCTTGACGCTGTATCCTCCGTAGCAGGGTAAATAGAACAAAGACATTCCGTTCCCCAAGCACTGCCACAATTCACAATTTCCCAGACATTGTGTGTTACGTGGCGGAACTCAGCGTCGCATTTTTTCTTATTACCAGAGCGTGGAAACCAAAATAATTTACTCCCCCGAATGGGGATCGAACAACAACCTTCGCGATAACAGTGAAACGGTATGCAGCTGCACAACATTGGTCTCACTCTTCTTCTTTTAATAGGTAGAGAATACTAGTTTATTTTTTTAGAATACCGAATGGACAGACTGTTTCACTCAATACCTCCAGAATTCGGCGGAGAGTTGGGAGCGAAATTGTCTTAATAGGGCCAGAGTGTCACTGGGTTCCTTCCTCCCACTGTGCTATGTGCACAACGCAGCCTGAAGCTAAAAAGAGAATATACATAGAAGTTTAATAATGCTTTATTTATTACAGTTTCCGTGTATTTTAGAGTTACTGAGTTTTAGGTGACCCAAAGATTGCTTATTGTTTAAGTCATTCTCGACCACTGTGCAAATTTGGGAACACTAAATACTTCTGTTATGAGAAAAAAGAAAATGCCTATCATAAAATCTTAAAAAATATTTTTTTTATAATAAATCCATGAACTTGGTTTACAATATCCCTTATTCGCTTATTGCGGAAATTTTGAGTGAAAGTACTGTGCCAGCAAATAGTATGAAGGTGAACTGCTTAGTAAATATGCTGTTGTTCTGAAGTGATCCTTGTATAAATTATTAAAAATGATAACTTGACATGCTTTGTAAAGGCAAATGAGATTATTTAGATAAGATTTTCAAATGTTAATGATAAGGTTCAGTATTACTAAATTATAAACCACTAGTCGCAGCTTTCTGTTTCTTTTTTTCTTTTCCGTAAGAATAAGGAGAAATCCTCTCCTGTCTTTTTAAACTTTAAGCACAGGTATGCCAAATACCTACATTCTAAAACCACTAGTTTATTCTACGTGTGCGTTGTCTGTCAGTCACTAAGTCATTATTATTATAAAAAGTATAGATTTTTATATTCTTATTCTTATAAATTGTCATTGGTAAAGAAAGAAAAAATGGTTAAAAAATGTTTTACTTTGAGTTTTGTAAATATCTAATAACTAATACTTGTGTAAGTGGTAATTTGATGCTGTATTATAATTGTGATAGATTGTCTTGTAAGATTTTTATATCCCAATCTCATCTGACCTAGTCAACCTGTACGAGTTTCTCATACTTAAATGTTATGAAATCAGCTTTACGCTCCCGCACGTATCCCGCAAGCAGGGTAAGCAGAGGGACCCTAGTGTTAAGACACACCGTTCCTCACTTGCCGCCGAATTCTGGAGTCATTGTGTGTTAAGTGGCGGAACTCAACGCCACTTTTTGTCTTAATACCCAAAATGAAATATGGAAATAAATATTTCATTTTCTCGAGTGGGGATCGAACCTACAACCTGTCGCGTTTACAGTCACATTTTGTGCCCCTGCGCCACGGCTAGCCTTTATTTTTTATTTTCTTATTTTATATAATTTCTTTTTTTTTTTTCGATAAATGGAAATTTTGTATAATAAATAAAACCACTCAACAAATTTTGTCGAGTATAATCTACGAATCTCATATACAAATCGTTCGCAAAATCGAAGTCGTATAAAATAAATAAATTTAAACTTTTTTTTATTGACAATATTAAATCTTAAATACTATAAGTATTACATTTATATAAAAACACTTAATAGGAAATCTATAAACCTATACAAATATATAGGATGAGAATGCCTAGTGTTAATACATTTCTCATATAGTTTTTGAGACATTGTTAATTTCCCCAATCGAAAAAGGAAAATCTTTAATGTGTTTTTAAGTCGACAAGTTGTGAGTCCGATTCCCACTCAAGGAAATGACATATTTATAATTTCATTGTTATTTATTGTGTGTAACGACGTTAAGTTCCACCACTCAACACGCTATGCCTCCAGAATTCAGAAGTGATTGACGAAAGTGTTTGAATGAGTACGAAGTGTATCAATACTTAATTTATTCCTTCAAAACAAGACCGTCGTGTTTACAAGTATTACCCCGTAGCACGTAATTGATACGATGGTAATAACTTAAACTTACATTTATTGCAGGGAATCATGGGAGAAGACAAGAACGAAACAGAAGAGAACGTAGCAGCAAACGAAGAAGAAGAGCCCCAGCCTCAACCTGAACCAGACGAGGACAATATGCAGAAGCAAATGAATACCATAAATAAAGAACTTGCAAAGAAATATTCAGACCACGCAATTAGACAGCGTGAGAATGAGAAACGCGAATCGTACATAATACAAACTATTAAGAATTCTAACTCAGGGATCAGTGTGCGGGAGTACAATGAGGAGAGTTTAATGACTGAATCCAAAACTGTTGCTAGATTTTCGCCTGTTTGGAAGCAGGTATTTTTTTTTTATTTTAATTTGAAATTTTGTATTTGTTTCAACCTAAATGGGCAACGTAAATGCGTAGGGAAGTATAGAGATAGAGAATGCTCTACAATCTACATCGTGACTTCTGCAGATCTCCATTTTTAACTCAATAAATATTCAAATTACAACATTAATTTGATAGCGGCTCGGAAAGCAGTTCAAGAAGAAAAGCACAAAACTAAACAGTTAGTCTTTTCAATGTCAATGTAACAATTTAATTATTACATCCTGCTTGAGTTTCAATTGATATTAATTCAATAATAATAGGATTTAAGTATAATTGGATTTACATGTTCGTATTGTTTTTATAATTTTATTCTTGTAGTTGTCAATTTAGAATACATTTTATTATAAATACGTTCATTGAGACCCATAAAACATTTATTTACTTTTTGGACGTGATAACTAGTCGTTATAAATTAGTCTTTATTACTCGTCTCTATAGAACATACAATTATATGACTGTTTTTACTATCACACTGAATCTATTGCGAGGTATCCTTAAAAATATCCTACAAAGAACCTCAATACAATAATCGGCATATCTTACTTCTCTTTTTGATGGACAAATTAGCAAGTAGCAGTACATAAGATATAATCCTATGAAAATAGCTATAATACACTGATATGGCAGTATTGATGTCAGTCATTGCCTCATTTTATAATTGCAAAGGCCAAATATTTTTTACTTTAATTGCAAACTAATACAGATGATTACGATTACATAAATCATCATAAGTCATAAGGTACTCAATTGAAAGGTTCTAGCATTAAAAGATCAAGGCGCCGTGTGTCTGAGAACTGACTGTCGAAGGACTGACTATGATTCGCATATTAACTATGTTTTATATAGACTTAATCTACAGTTTTGAGCATGTCATAAATTTGCTATATGCAAATTTATGATACATAACATGCTCTCTGTTTTTTTTCGATAAATAGATATTTTTATATTGTCTATTGTCAAACTGTATTTGACGAACTGTATTGTCAAACTGTATTTCACACGTGACAATGATAAAAATTAACTTAATTTGTACCCTCATCGTTTACAAATATTCTTATGCTTGTAAATAATCTAATCAAATCTATATTCTTTATATTTTTTATTCTGATCGATATACATAAATCGATCGATTGATTTCGATTTCGATTACTTAAATTCTGTCGTATATAAAATAAAAATAAATTAAAGTGACAAAAGCTGATTTACTAGTCAGATGTCAACAAGACTACATTCCAAAACATTAATGACAACGTATGATTTAAAGCATAAATAACTGTGCAATAAAATTGATAAATAAAAAATATATTATTTGCACTACATTACTTGCAAACACGGCGTTGAGTTCTACCATATAGTACGCAATGTTCCGAATTCGTACGAAAAGTGAAGAACGGACCTAACCTAACCTAACACGAGATTTTTTGTACTCATAGCAAACGCGTTAAGATATTTTAATCCATTATTTTTATGCTTTATTTTTGGCTTGGGTCAGGTACGAATTATTTTTTTTTATATTTAAATACTCACATATTGTGGTTAGTAAGGCAGAGGAAGACCTCGATTGACTTTCAAGGAAGCAGCGTAGATGTTAGAATAGAAAGATCACGAAAAATCATGAGGGCCCCCTGAAGGGCACATGTATGAAGAAGTTGGTGCCAGTGGATGAGGCGAAAGAGATATACAGAGACCGTTTGGCGCATCGTCCTTTCTGGCTAACCCGCTAAGGATAGAGCGTGAAGGTTGTTTTATCACTACACACTCTCAATATCTCTTACCTTATCTCCACCTACACTTAAAATGTAGGTCATGCGTAAAAGTAACATTTAATTCTTTAATAGTCATGCTTAAACATAATAAATTTGCATATACATATGTATGTATGTATCATTAAAATTCTTTCGCAGTTACAACAATGGGTATAAGTACCCTCATATTTTTTACCTTGGAATTCCAGACCCTGGCCTCGACAGCTGCGATACTGATGACCTTCACAGCTGGACTAACGTCAGGATATTCAGCCATCTTGTTGCCTCAACTGAAATCTTCTGACACGATACCGTGTGATGAGAGCACTGCTTCTTGGATAGGTAAATATATCTTGTTACGCCCAAAGAAATTAATATAATTTATTCCCTAGATAAAAATCAAACACGCAAATCAAATAATTTACTTTATTTTAACAATCATTTTATTTTTGCTCCAATTACCGGCCTTAAAAAGATTTTGTTGGATAAGAAATGATATCAATATGCGAATGTCATCATATTTTGATTGTACTCGAGCACGTGCTTAGTTTGATTAATTCGAACAATAACCGTTATTGTGATTTAATTATTAAAATGAGAAAATCTTTTAATGCTCAAATAATATTTTTGTAATATACAGATGATTTGATAGATTGAGTCGATATGGTTTAAGTAGGAGCATTTTTCGACTATTTTTATCCTATATATACCATGGCCTAAGGTTATTTCACCTTTTTTGGAAATCGTGTATTTTTTTTCTAAATATCTTATTTGCACAATTGAATGTTAAAAACGGTGCTAATGACTGAAATATGGCTTTAACTTTCATATAAACTGCAGTAATCATAGCTAATAAGTTGCATCTCAGACTTTTATACCTCGTTTTTTATACTACGCTTTTTATTTTTATATAAATCTAAATGATGTCTTATGACATTAAAAAAAATCTTTGAAGTGGTATAATAAATGTAGACCTAGAATAAATAGAGTATACGGTGTATTTATCCTTTTTATCCTTGTATCGTTTTTAAACATATATGAAAGAAAGCCAATGTTATCAATATTAATCTATAAAAACATTACACTATCTACAAGAACGGATTATTCACAATTATCGTTCCGATTGTCCGTGACCCTTCAGCTTAGAGCTGTTGCCTAATTTTACACGTCGCTTAAAACAATTTTATATCGCGTTAATCAAGGGCAAGTAGACAGTTTAATTAATAATACAGATTATGCAAAGAAATGTGCTCTTAAAATAAAATATATTTTCTTCTCCTCGGATTTTAAAAAACACAAATAAAAATGGCATAGCCTTTGACTGTAAGCGCGAAGGTAGTGGGTTCGATTCCCACTCGAGGGAGTTCGTTAAGACAATACAGCGCGGCGTTAAGTTCGGCTACTCACCATCTCGAAGCCGTGTAGAGAATACAGTTCGATTCGTCAACCATATGTCCACAATAATAATTGTAGGAATGACTCTTGAAATATATAAAATATGGAAATATGTATGTACGTCAATGATCCCAAACCTAAATAACAAGAACTCAATAAAATTCAAATTTCTTTTGTTCTTCAAACTGGTTTATTTTTCACGTTTTATCTAAAAGGTGATAATTTAATACTAAAATTGAAAAAAAAACGACCTTATTCACCTTCTTCTACTTAAAAACTGATTTCATTTAGTTTCATATGACTTCATAATATATAAAACATAATTATTAAATATGTAAGCGAACGTAATGTTTAAGTTACTCCGTATCTGAACGCTGCGTTTCGTCCAGCTACCAGAGCGAGGCAATGAAAATAGCTCAGCCCTCAGAATGGGAATTGTATCGACAACTATCACAATCACAGTCATACGCCACTTCGCCAAGATGGCCTAAAAACAAGCTACAAAAATTTTAAACTAAAAAACTTAAAGCATTTCATTTTTTTTTTTCGATAAGAATTGAACCCGCAACTGATGCAATAGGTTAAGTATATGTCTGTGGTAATTGTAAGAAAGGTGATGCAAACGATTGCGCTACAAGTACTGGTTCTAGAGAAATATCAAAGTTCGAGGAACAATAAACTCATAGTAAATCAGCTTCAGGGATACAGGGTAGCCCGCATACAGCAGGGTAGGCAGAGGGAACCTAATGGTAAGACACTCCGTTCCTAAGTTTCAGCGGAATTTTTTAAGGCATTGCGTGTTGAGTGGTTGAACTCAACGCCGGTCTTTTTCCCTAGGTGAATAAAACAATAATTCATTCCCTCAAGTGGAAATCGAATCCACAACCATCGCGTTACAGTCACATCCTTGTCACCTGTCTAAGTTACACTTGTAGTAGTTCGTACATAATATATTTCGTAAGTAATATTTATTCTCTGTTTAATTGATTGATGAGGACGTAGGTTTGATTCCACATAGAGTAAAAATATTTACAGTAGATTGGTGCGTCGTTGTTTGTGCGCTTAATCCCATACATTTTTGTCTTTTGTATCCAAGTCTAGGATTGTGTCTGGTAGAGTTGAGCTTTTGCTAATTAATATTGATTTTCAATTACTCGAAATTTCTGCATTGACAAATTTAAAATATATTTTAAATTTAAAATGACAAATTAAAAATATATTTTAATTTTCTTATTCAACAATCATCAGACAAATTTTTTATTCTACAAAATTTTTTATTCAACATCATCAGACAAATATAAAATATATTTTAAATATATGAGGCCAGTCGTAGCGCAGCGGCACGAAGTGTGACTGCAAAACCGACTGGTT
>DWAN01003676.1:0-13096 GCA_018230445.1 Heliconius hewitsoni
CCATTCTTTCCTCGCTCATTCGTTCGACGTGCCCAAACCAGCTGAGCACGTTCTTAACATAATTTAAAATATTAAAAAATCATTCCGACGAGTGGGAATGATTAATTATTTTAAATCAAATACAATCATCACATTTACAATAAGACGTTGTACCACGGTGCCGCAACGTTCTACAACGTCCAACGTTCATTTAAGACGCCACAAAAACACTAACTAAAACGAACTACACACAAAACTTAAGTAACACAAAATGAAAATGGTGAAGAAAAACACCTTAAAACAAACAAACGGGTAACGAACAGTAATAAGATAGTAAACCGAACAGCCATTAACTAGAAAAATCTGTAGTCCTATGGAACCGACGTCTCGGTGAGTCAGATAAATCACATCAACTAATTGCGGGGAATTGAACTGATTACGGTTGAGCCGCGGCTCTGTCGCTGCTTCGAGCATCCGACGGGTTGAGGGGTGTCGCGTTATAGAATTATGAAAACATATGTTTATGTTGAATTATATTGAACTGCCGTTTGTTTACCTGTAGTTGAGCTCACGTGGTCGAATAGTAATAAGTAAGACTCGTTCATCAGGTACAGTGTGTGGGTTCGATTACCACTTGAGGAAATGAAATATTTCATATTTTCATTTCGCTCCGGTAACATACCGCAAAGCGCGGCATTGAGCTCATATGTATCTTAACACTAGGTTCCCAGGTTCCCTCTGCCTACCCTGCTATGTGCGGGATACAGCGTGAAACTAAAAAAAAAAGAAAGATATTATCTCTATCTGTATAATATGTTAAAGATGGAGAAAACATTGTAGATATTTCACATATTGTAAAGAAAAAGTGGCTTGTAAAAATTCGCTTTTCCTACATCTTTGTATTTCTAAAAGCTTTACTTTGGAAGCCCTGTTAAATAAAATATCGACGAACGTTTTAATTTAGTTTTCAACCAACCTTCGATTTTCCTCAGTCTGTTTACTGTTGCAGTCATTAGGGAATTTGCAGGACTGGATTTAATTTTTTTTTATCGATCGTTTAGTCTGTTTTGTAAATTATGGTCACAGTTGATACCAGAGCCAGTTGTACCAGCGCATTTGGCAAGTATAAGTAGTATAAGTGTACGCAATGGTTTTGGGTTCGATTCTTAAGCTTAAACTATTTTATTATTTATCTAAAAATTGTTTTTATTATTTACCGAGTGTAGCAGATAAAACTATTTTAAATCAATGTACGCTGTCACTTTAATGGCCGAGAAGTAGTTAATAATCTGTCTAAACAGAATTTCAATTTGTAATTGATAAAATAATAAATTTCATATTGTTTAGAAACTAAAACCAAACCTCACCTTTACATTTTATGTCCAGTCCACGAGAATATGTAGGAAAAAAAGGAGTTCAAGACTTTAACTAGATTTTGTGATTAAAATACGCACAATTTAACATTGCATTTTTCCAGCTATCCAGCCATCCGTACGCCTCGTTACACGGTGCTCCAAGCGTTGCGGCTGTGGTTCTGCAATCCTCGGAACAGAAGTCATCTACAGGTGAATGTACAGCTGTGTAACCATGTTTTTTTCTTTTTAATTTACATTGAAGAGGCTAGTCGGTACTTAAGCGTGCTGCAACTGTAAATATGACAGGTTGAGGGTTCGATTCCCAATCATGGAAATGAAATATTTAATATTTTCATTTCTTCGCTCTGGTGTCGAGTGAAAGTCATATGCGGACAGTCTTAGCACTAGGCGCCCTCTGCTTGCCTACGTTGCTACATGTAGGAAACAGAGTGAAGCTAGAATTTTTTTTTGAAAATTTATTATTAATAGGTAATATACCTGTTAATTATAAAGCGTTTTGAAATGGCTACGGCTGCATATTCGATTCCTACTCCGGAGGGGTGTTCTGGAAACAAGACAAGCTTCGCTAGCTTTGAGTTCCACCGCTCAAGTCGAAAATGTGGCCGTGTGTGGTGAACGGTGTCTTAACGTTAGATCCACTCTGCTTACTCTGCTATAGCTAAAAAAAGTAGGTATTACATGAGTATCAATCCATTACTTTGTACACTTACCGCCTAAATTCAAATATTTTGAGCTTCAGAATTTAACACTGCGTTTTATCTTAAGGTTACCAGAGCTAAATTCGAGACATTGTGTTAGATTTGCATTTTTCCATTACAAGAAATAATAATAATAAAAATAGCAAAAAATCATTCCTCCGAGTGGAGATTGAACCCACGACCATCGTATTTATTTAAATATATACTTACTACATTTGTTTGAACAATTTAATATGATTTGTAATTAATTAATTTAGACGAGAACAAAACTTTCACAATTTTATATATGAATATTGGTCAAGAGTAAATATTTTTTTCATTTTTATTTAATTATAGCTATCTAAGAAAGCATACAAACAAATAATTATTTGCTATTTTTTATTTAGTATGATTTAAAAAAATTAAATATTAATATGTTGAGATATAAACGTGAGTTTATTTAAAAATATTTTTTAATAAATAAAATACAGATAACATAATATTTTTGTCACTTATTTTAAGGATGAATACTTGAATACAAATAACAAACTACTTATAGTTCTTATAACGTTCAAACATTTATATGAATAATTCACATGTACGAGTAAGTCCCGATTTATATCAAGCACTTTGATGATTTTGTATTAAGCCAGTATATATATAAAATTGTTTTTTTTTTTTCACCTTCACATTTATCATTGCGTGTTGAGCAGCGGAGCTCAACGCCGCGATAGTTTAAAATTGTTTTCGTTACTTATAAAAATACATACGTACCTAGTTTACATATTTAATGTATTAAAATGTAAGCAGCTTCCTTATATTTTTTCAATATTAGTTATAATGATTATTTGATTTATCTTATATTATGTAATTTTTTAAATATTATATTTTGTTTTTAATCACAAAATTAACTAATAATAATAACGTCTTTAATAAGAATATCATAAATCATAAAATATATAGATATATAAGAACTGAGGGTACATACAAAAAAAAGAGATATAATACAATCTATTATACGATAGCCTTGTCACATTCATTCCGGGCGATGTACCCGGGTAGCATTTGCGACCGCCCGCCCATCCGGCAATACGTCTTCGAATTTTTGTTCGCACTCCGAAAAATTTTTTACAGCAATATTTTCAAACGCTACGATCGGTCCTTCGCTTTTAAAAGCCCATTTGCGTCGTAACAGCTTGTTTATGGCTTGAAACTTCGACCCGTCACATTTGGATGAATAGGATCTAATGTTTGCATAAACGTAGGACGCGATTGTTTTATTTTTTTTAGGTTCACGCTGTATCCCGCACGCAGCAGGGTATGCGGAGAGAACCTAGTGTAAAGAGAGGCATGTCGAGTTAACTACAGTGAACGCAAACTATATAAGAATAGTGTGATTTTTTTTTCAATCATGATGAAATTGAACAATTTTAATTATGCTTTATAGGTCGAATAGTACACAGGGAAACGTTTTTATTTCAAAAATTAACTGACGGTTCATAGAGTCGGTTGATGGAACATAATTATACGTGCTAACGTCATAAGAAAACATTGATGAAAAATTTTATTTAGTTCAACTATTTATAACGTTAAATTCTGTTTGGGAAAATATTTAAATTGCGTTTTTTATATTACATTTACCAATTGACATCGTCAAACATTGTTTTAAATATAAAATTACAACAAAATTACACTAAATTCAATATTTTTACGCATATTCGACGCATATATACCTACTGCTGCCGTAAGGAATTTCATTTGAAAATGACAAGCGCCTATTACTTTTGTGCCTCTATAGGCGCGCGTCTCTTCAATAGGCATTTTGCCGGCTATATTCAAATTCTACACGAGTGAAGCTTCATGTAATCCGCGAATGAAAAAGTATAATTAAGTGGGTCTTTCATACCAACCTAATAGATTACTGATGAATTGGGATTTGTGTCATAACTCACTATTCATCGTCGCGATCGTGTGTAGTGCTATTACAGTTCACTGCATGAAAGATAGTTTATAACAAGATAGCTTTCAAATTGGGTTTTTTTTTCTTTTTCGGTCTTATCAATTATTATTAATATTATAATTAATAAGTATATTGATATTATAATATGTACCTAATGTTTGGCTTGTTTTTAATTAGTTGCCATTTTATTTTCATGCATCACATTATCCAGATAAAATAAGAAAAAAGTAATCGACAGTCACTCTGTCTCAATTTCTATCTTTTAGACTTTAGACTTTTGTTGTTGTTGTTGTTCTTTATATATGACGTTCCAAGCGCGCCAGTTCACCACTAATCACTTCGCCAATTTCACGTTGAATGGAGAACACACAAAGGAGAATGACTTTAGACTGTCACTTGACTGCAATATAAATTCAAAACTGTTCAAAAAAGATTAATAACTGTTATATATTATGTTTTTATTATTGGTTATCTTCATAAGCAATAATAAAAACCAAAGAAACTTAAATTTTACTTTCCAGCAGAAGATTATGAAGAGAAAAAAAAATTTTTTTTTTTTTCTGTTTCTTTTATTATTTCAAAATGTAGAAATAAAAATAAATATATAAACTATCAATATAAATTAATTAGAACTAAATAAATCAAAATCTTACTCGGCCCAACCATATTTTATGACCACAAGAGCCGGGAGCCCGCCGTCACCCGCCAAGCGCGTTAAAGATGGCGGCTGACATCTGACGTGACAAGACACAGCCATATTGAATTTCTGTATCGTCTTCGGTCTTTGCCACATATTGAATTACCGTTGCTCTAAAATGTACTGAGCGTTAATTTGTTTTACATATTACGTTCATATGCCCCTATGTAAATAATGTCGACGTGTGATGTAAAATATTTTGCTATTTTGGTTAAGGCTTTGTATTATAATAAATTTTGTTACAACATTGCATAGGTAATTGATTATGCGTTTTTGCTATTATGTACATAATTTTGATCTATAAATACTATAAAAAAAACAGAATCTAGAGAAAATAATACTAATTTATGCGTAAAACGTATTTTTAAAATATATTGTATTATTTTAACTCTATTTGAAATATATTTGAACTAAATATTATATTATATTTCTATTCCAGTCCGATTGTTTAATTTTCTGGCTGCTGTCCACGGTGACCGCGGGGCTACTGGCTGTATGCATCGTTGGCACACAATACTTTGTTATAGAGGGTAACAATTTTGGTAAACTCGACGCGGTTAGAAAGAATGAAGGTGTGTAGTTTTTCTTTTTAATTATTTATTTTTTTTAACTCTGTTGTAGTGTCTTTAAAGTCTAATAAATAAATATGAATTATAACGTTAAATACAACACTAGAAGCACCTAAATTCAGATGTACTCGTATTATAAACTGTTTCAAAAACAATATAATGACTATGAATTATTCTTGAAAACCTTACTTGGGTACAATTATGTACTAACAATGTTGAGTAACGTACACATTAATCAATAGCTAACATAAAATAAACATAATGATGTAATTGATATATTATTTATAATAGTTTTTTATACTCTAGGCATATCCCACCGTATAACGGAAACGGCAATGGATTTTTTCATGGCAATAGTTCTATGTGGCTACTCTGTTACTGTTTACTTTTTGTGGAAGGATCACTACGTCATGTGGAATCGATGGCGGCGAGCAAACGTAAATGTCCAATTATTACTTACTCCGGATTCGAACCCGGTGCCTTTTGTACCAAGATCTAGGTTTAACGTTGTTTAATACCTTTTATAATTTCATGTTTTGTAACTCTAGAATGTCGTTTATATCTAAACAATATCGTTCTACATATATTTATAAAGCTCATTGATCATTTTGACTATTTAAGTTATAATACTTATTAAATCATGCTTTTATTCAGTCAGTACTACACTACAATGGCCACTAGCGTAAAGTATAATATTTTTACAGTTATAAATAAAATTGAACAAAATAAATATTTCCCAAACTCTACACCAACGCAGATAGTAGTGTTCACGACTCATGTAATTCCTCTTTGTCCATGTAGGTATTATCGTTTTTTGTATTTGTAACTTTTCCAAACGTGTGAAAGTTTATTTTATTTGTTTAATAAAAAAATAAAGTAAAATTACTTAATATTTTGTGTTTTTATTGTATTTTGTATTAATATCTAGTTTCCATAAAGAAATGAGATTATTATAAACAGGCAAAGAAAATATTTTAACAAAAGGATTTATTTTAAATATAAAGAACCATAAAATTCAAATTTTCTCAAAACAATATCTTGCCGAGAAGATGATAAAAAGAGTCTACATTTTTATCATCTACGCAAAAATTTTTTATCTGTTACTTTTAACAGACATCAGACAACAATCAGCGGCATTTATTTGTTGACATTTGACAGTCGTTTCAAGTTGTAACTGTTTCTCAAGTATTTTGATTATTGAGAATTAAATTATATATATGTTATAAGAAATTAAGATATAAAAGTGTTTTTTGTTGTAATTTTAGTTTAATAAAAAAAATGAGCTTTTCATTTGGCCAAGCCACAACAACTGCGGGTAGTACTTTCGGTACTAATACCCCGACAGGTAAAGAATATTACATATCTCTTGTAAAAATTATTCTTCAATATATGTATAATACACATTTATAATATTTAAAGGATGGATAAGATAATATTCCTATATTATTATGTCAAGTCTTATATTTCTGTGTGATATCACATTGTATAATATTGTACAAAATTCAACATAACCTTAACTTTTTACAAAACAAATATATTTTATTTTACATATTAATTAACTAACTATTGCTAATTTACTTTATTATTTCTTGCTTAAATATAAGTACCCACAGATTGATATTTTTTAGTTCTAGAATTACAATATTATTTGCGTAATCATAAAGAAATACCCAAAAATTTCAGGTTCTTGTTTTGGTGGTGGTGATGCAAATTTATTTCAAATAGGTTCTGGTATAGCTTTACTTTTATTTTGTATTTATTAGCTTAGTTAGGAGCATTACTGAGAATATTATTATATATTAGTTGTTACTACAAATTACTTAACTTTTGTTATAATTTGATGAAAGTTATGTTTTTATTTATGATTATAGATAACAAGCCTAGTTTATTTGGTAGTCCCCAAACTAATACACCAGCATTTGGTGGATTTTCATTTGGAGCAGCTAAGACCACAACTGCTGCTTCCAATTTATGTAAGTATTGCAGTTAGGATTTATTTTAATGTCATATTTAAGAATTACTGTGAATAAATGCAAAATATTTTTTTGCATTTATTCACAGTTTTTGATTTTATCCTCAAAATTTAGCCATTTAAGTAACTAAATGGCTTAAAATACTACTTGTACATACTAACATATTATTTTGAAATTTAATACATGATTATTTATTAATATTAATTTATTGATTGATTAACATTTAAAACTGTTATGTGCAGTAGCACAGCATATGTTGTGAGTTTGATTCCCAGTCAAGGAAGTAAAACCGATTAATACCCTTACTCTGGAATAAGACAAAATTCAATAATCTATCCATTTTAAAAACATTCAAAATTTCAGTTTCCACTCCACCTACAACTCAGTCAGCTTTCGGAGCAAATAAGCCATTATCTTTTGGTGGATTCACTTCTCCACCAGTACAAACTGTGGGTTCACCTGGTTTCGGACAAACTGCTAATACTGTAAGTATTATCATTATTGTTGTTTTTATATCATTATTTGAAATCTATTTGAAGGACTGACTGACTGACTGACAGTATTTTTCCACTCTGGAAATACATAGATAGACGGATTAAGTTCTGCCACTCAACTCGCAATATATAGTCCTGAAACTACATTATCTCTCTCAAGCCTCTTATATCAGAAAACTGCAGCAATATAGCAGGATAGCTAAGACAGACCCCTAGTGCTAAGATTCTTTTATAGGAAATATGTAAAAAAATTCTTTCTTTTTAGACAAATGCAGAAAATAAACCTTTTGGTGCGCAACAAACTTCAGCTTTCAGCACTCCTACGACACAAGGTACAGTAAGGTTTATGAGTTGTGGCTCTGACTATTTTCCTCTTAAGTGTCATCCAATACTATTAGGTGGTCTAAGTAAGGTACAAAAAAATAAACAAAATATAAAAAAAATCTAAATGATAATCATAAAAACTAACAAATCACTTTTTATGACAAAAATATAGGTCGCAAAAAAGTAGAAACTATAGGCTCTAATTTTAAAAGTCCTAGTGAAGATATTTTTTCATATTATTGCAGTCATCAGTCCTTGATATGTATTATTCAGTTTCAAAGGCTGTCAAAATCACTTTTAAAATTTCCATTATGGAGATACATACATACATACTAATAAAAGCTTGTTAAAAACGTATAAATAAATCGAATTTTGTGTTTCAGCTCCAGCCTTTGGTACACCAGGTGGTTCAAATTTCTCATTTGGGAAACCGGGTGGTTTCAATTTCACAACCCCAGCTAGTGGTTTTGCCCAACCACAACCTACTGCTGTAAGTTAATTTTCACGTTTTGTTTTTTATTTAGTTGATGATGAGTGATTTGAATTTTCGAGCTATGTTGTCTGAGTAGCAAAATTCTATGCTGTGCTTTTTCTTGTTACCATAACCACAACTCTTCTTTAGTAGGACTCTCTTTAATAATAATATATTCTTATTAACATAAGAAGAAAATAAAATAAAAATAATCTTTAGTTTTGATGCTATGTGCATTACATATAATATTAATAAAGATGACTTTTAATATAAAATTTCAAATTATTAAAAAAATTTGTAATTGATATCTGTATTAAATAAAACTTAATTCATAGAGGTGTCATAGCGCACAAATGTTCGACTGTCAACGTGATGGTTGTGGATTTGATTCCCACTATGGTAACGAGGCATTCAACAAGGAATGCCTCATGAATTTGGTGGAAAAGTGGGAACAGAGTATCTTAATATTAAATTCCTAGGCTACCTTGTCTCCCCTGCGATGTGCGGGATACAGCATGAGGCTAAAACAAAAAATATGGTAAATAGTTAAATTTATTATTATTTCAGACAACAACGACGGCCACAACAACACAATCGTTTAATTCGGGAAATAAACCGGCATTTGGTACCAGTTTTGGTAATAAGCCTTTTGGTGCTACTACTACTGCAGCAGGTTGGTTTTACACTTTCACACTTTAATCCTACACTTATTCCTCAGGGTAGGTAGAGAGGACTTAAATGTAGGATGTTGATTTATAAATAATTTCTTCCCTCTGAATGGGGAACAAATTATAAAACTTATGAATGTTATGTTTACATGCAGATGCTGAACTTAGTGACATTAATTTAAAAACAAAATTCATTATTAGAAAACTTACATAGAAATCACATAATAAAATATAAATATTGTTAAAAAATACCTTAAACTAAAAACTAACTAACTGGTTTTGAAGCCACATTCTTTTAGGATATTTTTTTATATGTTGTCTAAAAAAGTAATTTTCTTTCCTAAATGTTGAATAACACTTTAAAAAAACACATATAAACTATTTAATAAAATATTTAATATAATTTCAGCTCCAGCATTTGGTACAACAACCCCTTCAACAGGATTTGCATTTGGACAAGCTCAAAGTCAACAGCAACCTCAAACAACTCAAAATCAGTCTTTTCCTTTCTCAACACAAAATCAAACTCCTGCTTTTGGGACTCAAACCACTCAAGGTTTAAATTTTGGTTCACCACAAACCCAAAGTCAAGGTCAAACTCAAAATCAAGGTCAAGCTCAAAATTTTTCAAGTCAGCCAACTCAAGCTACTGCTCAAAATACATTTTTAACTCAACCACAAGCCCCAGCTTTTTCAACTCAACCAAGTCAAGCACTCAACTTTTCTAAGCCGCAAACTCAAGCTGTTAGTTTTGGCCAAACAAGTCAACCATTCACAACTCAAGCTAATTTAAGTTTCGGAACTCCAACACAAGTTGCAACTCAACCAACTTCATTTGGAACTTCAACACAACCTACTGCATTTGGAACTTCAACACAACCAGCTTCATTTGGAACTTCAACACAACCAGCTTCATTTGCACCTTCAACACAACCAACTTCATTTGGGACTTCAACACAGCCAACTTCTTTTGGAGTTTCAACCCAACCAACTTCAACATTCGGAACTTCCACTCCCGCTTCAAGTTTCAGTACAACTCAAACTACTCAAGCTAACTTAAGCTTCGGTGCAAGTCAAGCTACTCAAGCTAACCTAAGTTTTGGTACGACTCAAGCGACTCAAGCTCAAAGTTTGAGTTTTGGCACGACTTCAGTGACTTCAAGTTTTGCTACGACTTCGACTTTGAGTTTTGGTGGGAATCAAACGAGTCAAGCAATTTCTACAGCAAGTACAACTCAAAATTTTGCCTTTGCAACTACAACAAGTAGTTTTGGTCTGACTTCGGGATTGTCGTTTGGTAAAACTACTTCTACTACAGCTGCAACAAGTAAGTCATTTGTCTCTTTTTATTTATTTTTTTCTCTCTATATAAAAATATTTTTATATATACTATAGAAAAATATTGTTTTATGAACATCATGAAAATTTTAACATAGTGCAATTTGAACCCTCTTTTCTTGGATGCTGTCTAATTACTCTGATTACTAAACCTTACATTTTTATGATCTTATTTCTTTCACAAATATTTTATATCTTTATTTTTTTAAAACAAAAAGAGGTTATTTTGTAATAAAAGAGTTTTATATAATATATTGATTATAACTCGAAACCAGTGGCCCTAAAGTTTAAATTGTCATTTGTCAGTGTAATTTTGTCAATTTTTTATAAATATTAACATTTACAAAATAACTTCTAAATTTTGTTTTAAATAAATACATTTAAATTGTTTTAAGCTTTCTTTTCACAGTATTTGTAGGAAAATCTATTTAAAATTTAAAGTACTTTAATATTGATGATATGATGTGATATAAACATACACATTAATTTTAAAAAGTAATATTATTGGGAAAATTGTTATAATACTACATTGGTTTTGGTTACAAAAATGTTTCGGATTATCAGTTATTTTTGAATAATTTTGATTATGAAGACTGGATATTTGGGATGTTTTTTTTTAATCATTCATAGGCGATGCGTTGGGAAGAGTGGGGAGTGTATTTATAATATGTTCCCTGTGCCTACCCCGCTATATACGGGATATAGCTTGAAAATAATTAAACTTTGCCTAAAAAGTACAGTACGTAGTTCATAAGCACTAGACGATGAGACTAACAGAATCAGAATGCAACTATACTATATTACATCTTAGGTTTTTTAAAAAAAATTATATGCCCTGTATGCCGCCGCAGCAGTAGTGTAGGTGGAGAGAACCGCCGAATTTTTGCCGTTAATAAATATTAAATAATCCATTCTCCAGAGTGGGAATGGAACCCACAATCTTCGCGATTACAGCGACACGTTATGGCACTGCGCCACGACGGCTCCTTAAATTCCCTTCAATTTCTTAATTAAATAATAATTAATATTATTATACTAATAAATATATAATTTTCAGCGTCAACAACCGCCCCCTCGGGTATAACAGTATTAGGTAAAACAACAGCGGCCATGCCCACATTGTCTACTGCTACCACGTGAGTATAAACAAGCATATAATTATGCTGTATCCCGCACACAGCAGAGTAAACAGAAGGAACCTAGTGTTAAGACACTCTGTTCCCCACTACTACAGACTATACTGTATATATAACTATATACTATATATATAACTATTTTGATATTAATAAAAGGAAGAAGAACTTAGAGTTAAATATTACATTGAATGGATTATTTTCATTTTGCCCCAGTAAGAAGACAAAGCCCGGCGTTAACGTCCTTCACTCGATACGCGATTTTTAAATTATTGGGCTGAGTGGAGAATCAAAGGATGTCTGTCTTCCGTGGTATAGGCGAGATACAGTGTGAAGCAGAAGACAGATTAATTATTACGAATAAGATTATTATTTTAAAAAATATATTAATGTAACTTTTAATCATATTATTAAACTCTAAATCATTAATAATTTTAGTACAACAGCATCGGCACCGCCGGCCGCCATCTCGTCGATATCATTCGCCCAATTGGAGGAGAATATAAACAAATGGAGTATAGAGTTGACGGAGCAAGAGAATAATTTTATAAAACAAGCCACGATGATCAACGCTTGGGATAGATTGTTAGTGGCTAACGGTGAAAAGGTAGTGTGTGGTAGATATATTAGCGTGGCGTTGAGTTGCGGCTTATGAATTTCAGTGGAAAGAGAGGAACGGATGTGTTTTAAAAGGGAACAGAGTGTCTTACCACTAGGTTCCCTCTGTCTACCCTGCTATGTGGTACTGTTTTTTAATTTTACGTTATATAAACGTAAAATAAAAAATAATCTTAGTAAAAACCGTGGGGTGGGCAAGGACTATCCACCCTCTCATCCCTTCCATCCCAAACCCATGATCATATAATTAAAACCAAATTGACTTGAGTCCAAAAAAGTCAATATATTGTTTTATAGAGATATATGATAATTCCCTCGAGAGAGAATCGAACTCGTATTACATAGATTAACAAGCATACTCATTTGATTTATTTGTTGTTTTAGATTCTAGAACTAAACGATGCCGTAGAAACGGTTAAAAATGAACAACAAAGCTTAGAACATGAATTAGACTTCATATTGGCACAGCAGAAGGAGTTAGAGGAAATACTTAAGCCTTTGGAGAAACAACTTCTAGAAGATTCCAGCGATAGGATGAGAGATCCGGAAAGGGAACATATGTATGTTTATAATATTCTTTTTTTTTTAAGTCCACACTGTTACTTGTGAACTTGAGTCCCACTCGAGGGAACAGTAATAATTGCATTTCCTTACTCTGGCAACGAGATAAAGCGCGGCGTTGTCTTCCGCCACACAACACGCCGTATGCCATTTATGCCCATACTTGAAATATTTTTCAAGTATAGGCATAAAGTGAAGAACAGAGTGCCTTGACACTAAGTTACACTGCTTTATACGGAATTTACTAGTTAATATAA
>DWAN01003677.1:0-13093 GCA_018230445.1 Heliconius hewitsoni
TATGATTATGTGGTATATTTCGGTTAAATGGTTTAAAAAAATGTGTTCAAAATTAAAAAAATATATGTTGGTTGATATTATCTGATATTTTATCGCAATAATCAAGTTTCTTTTATCATATTGACTGTTGATATTTTTTGTTGTTAATTTAGGATAACAAAGCTATTTGACCAAAGTCAGTATTAGTTTAAAGTTGGTATAACTTAAAAGATGTTATTTGTTATGAGTAAAGTCATTGCTAAGCATTGAATAATGGATAATAATGAATGCAATGTTTCATCATATCAAGCTAGTTAAAGGTTTTAGGTATTAATTGTATGATAGAATTAAATTCGAATGTTACGATGTTCACATTGTTTGTTAATGTTATTGGATTGAATTAGTTAGAGTGACTTTTATATGAATATATTGGGGTTTACTTGGTAGAAAAGTTTAATAAAATATAAATATAGTGTACAATTATAGACATTTTTATTATTTTTTTATTTTTCCCTCTTTATTTTTTTGCATTTGTATTTTTTTTACATTCTGTTGTTAGGTGAGTTTGCATCGTTTTTATTTATTTTTGTTTTATTTAACAGTGCATGGACGCATGTTTCACCGCTTGCTTTTCGACTTTTGCATTGTTTTGTTTTCTTTTCCTTTCGTTCATACTAATATAATTAATAATTTCAGGTAGACAAGAAAGCCCATGGGGTCGGGAGACTACATTTAATTAACAAAAGTTATTTAGAATAGCGCACACAGTGACTAAACCTAAAACCTTGTCGCTCATATTATACACGTTTGCTCTCAGAGTGAACACTGTAACTGAAACCGTGTATCGCAGGAACATACCATTAAAGTTACATTCGAAATCATTGATCGTTTGGACCTTTCAAAATAAACGTTATATGATTCTTTTTTGTTCTTTTTTTTACTTTCCTTTTGCAAAAGCTTTCATCACAGCACTCGGTGGACACTCACAGTAGAATATATCGTATGTATATGTATCTATGTTATTTGTGTATGTATATGTTTATCTATATATTATAATATGTATTTGTATTGTATTCTATGTATGTATAATTGTGCTTGTACTGGTTAACACTCGGGAATGCCGAATGCGTGTGGCGCGTGGCGCGTGGCTCGAGTAGTGACGCTGTCGCTGTTGCAGGCGGCGCGGGCGCCGAGGACGCGTCCCTGACGCGGCTGGGCGGGCTGTCGTGGGAGCAGTGGTCGGCGCGCCTGGCGCTGCCGCTGGTGGCGGGCATGCGCGTGGCGGCGCCCGCGCTGCCGCCCGCGCCCGGCGAGCCCAGCTTCACGTGCCCCGACTGCGGCCGCGTGTACAAGCTCAAGTCCTCGCTGCGCAACCACCAGAAGTGGGAGTGCGGCAAGGAGCCGCAGTTCCAGTGCCCCTACTGCGTGTACCGCGCCAAGCAGAAGATGCACATCGCGCGCCACATGGAGCGGATGCACCGCGAGGTGCACATGAAGCCCGAGCAGTACATCAAGCAGGACAACGTCGACGCATGCACCTAGGCGCCGCGTGGCGCTCCGACACTCCGACTCTCGCTTATATATACCTATTCAGGCTCCTCAAGATTATTGCCGATTGTGATAAATGTGATGAAATCTCTCTTGTGATAGTGACTCGGGACGGTCACGTTAGATGTAGTCGCCTGGCTCGTTACCGCTATACATACTCTATGAATTTAATCTCGCGTCGAATTTCTCTTAGATTGACACTGGTTGCAAATTTTGCAGCGGTGTGAGCGACTGTTGCATTTATCCAGTACGTTAAGAAAAGTGATTTGTATAGTTACGCTTTATATATTTTTATGTACAGCATTTATCGTGTAAATTATCATTCCTGGTGTTCGTCGACGTCGGGCGTGTAGCTTTGCTAGATCGTTGCTTAGAAAAGTTTACTTCTTGTTACCAGTTACAGTTACTACGGACTAAATTTTAACATTGATTACGAGATTATTATAATCGTTGGCAAATATATTTTACCTACTTACTCATTATCGAGTCGTTTTGTGGAGTTATGTGCGACGTAAGTAGGTACGTAATGTAGTGAGAATGGAAGAGTTATGAACAGATGCGTTCTTTGTTTTATACTTTTAGTTATTAATTAAAATGAAGCTATTCGTCGCTTAGTTTGCAAGTTATAGGTCTTTGCCATAATGCATGTTCCATTATTATTGTAATACTCAATGTAATTTAATTTTTTTACTTTTTCAATTACTTTAGATCTCTTTACGTCTAATGCATTTATTTTATATTAATCTAGAACGTAAAGCCGGTCCGTGCTTTGCGCGGGGGCGAGATCGTATATAATATAAGAGGTATTAATTATAAGTTCCTGGAGATGAATGTGTAATGACACGTTATCTGACGTTATACTTGGGGCCAATTGTTGTTTTAGATATGGTTAGACCAGTGGAATCGAGTGCCTTATTAAAATTGATTGTTAAATTTTATACTACACTTGTATAGACACTGCCATTGAGGGATTATCACTAGTGACCCGCACAAATCATGTCATATTATTAGGATGATATCAAAATCTTCCACTTAGTGTTTAAGTATTTTTTATACATTACCATTTAGATATTATAAGTTAGTGATGTCGCGCCGAGCAGAATCTTTCGCGTCGTCATTTTCCCTATTCCGTTTTTGAGAGGCCTAGTTTTGGACACGAACGATTTTGTTTCCGCGATAATTAGTTAGAATTTTAGCTGCAGGAGTTACCATCATACAATCAATATGTAGAACTCGTTAAGTACAACCATTTAAAGTCATTTCAATAACATTAAGTGCCTTCGAAAAGTTAGTCATTAGGATTTAAAATGTTTACGACAAAATATCTCGGTCAAATCAATCATGTTTATGTGACTTATTTGGACAATACGTCTAGGTTGTGATCTTTGACAATAACCGCTGCGACCGAAGACGGAACAACAATGTTGCTTTTGTATTTTCCGAACATATTTTTAAGTACAACATATCTGTGATAAGGATATTCTCAAATTAACGTAATTGCGCGTATTGCATTGAGAGTTTTTATCACTCAATGACGTAGATCCGAATCTAAGTGAACCTACGATAGCCGCGGTTCAATAAGAATTGCTACCGAGAGCATTCAATATACTGTAGCATATAAACTGACAATAAGAAGTTACAGTGTTTATACGCATTTGATTGTATTTTATAACCTTTTTGTATTTTTAATAAAGTTGCTATTCTTGATATTTTTTAGTTTTTATTTATCATATGATGACCTGAAATAAATGACAAATTGGACTTAAAACATGGACTAATTACGGTAACTAAGATTTTAACGATTTAACAAGTTTATCCTGGATTTTAACACTGCATGTTCTCTCTTATATTAACATTTAATAGAATCGCGTTTCATCTTCACAAAAAATTATAGTACTTTTAATTTACGTGAATATGAAACAGATTTCAAAAGGTCGCATGTTATGTTGAAGGGTTACTAGGAAAGTAGCATTAGTATAATAGAGAAGGAACAAATTAATGGGAGACATGGTGCATTATCCTACGCTTCTCACGTCAGCACTTGGGTTTGGCTTACTGTTACGGTGGCAGCTTATTATTTGCACGTATTTATTTTTATTTGCGTTTTAATTTCAGTTGCACAGTTGTACACGCCTTATATATTGGGTTATGGTACGCCCGGGCTCAGTGGTGGCAAAGCCTGGACTCTCTATGAGTGCGTGGATTGTGGGAACAAATACAAGCACAAAGGCTCTCTGCAGCGACATATTAAATACGAGTGTAGAAAACAGCCAAGTTTCAAGTGTCCCTACTGTGTGTATCGCGCATATCAGAAGCATAACCTGCTTCTGCACGAGAGGCATCTCCACAAAGATTTACCAGAGAAGGTGGATTTCGTGTCGGAATGACACAAGTCAATGTCAGTAAACAATTATATACCACTAACTGGCTAACGGGGACATATTGGGCATTCATTGGGCTTATTAACAACACTTAACTGTACATACAAGCAGCCAAACATTTGTATATATTAAAATCCACAAGTTATAATTTATTTTCGCTTCTTAAGTTTTTTTTTTCATTTGTTATACTACAAATATACATATTTTTAGTTGCTTTTGTATCAAATTTTGTCGGCCTACCTTACTCATTAAGTAAAATTATCTAAATGTTAAATATCATCAATTAATTACCTTTTACGTTCCTTAACTTTTTCATCTGAGGGCATAACAATAGTTACAAATTTTAAAGTTCATAAAAAATATTTTTATGTTACAGCTGATAAAGATCAAAACAAACCTTAAAAGAAGATGATGTCGTCGGAAGTCTCCATTGGACTATATTGGATTAAACGATCAAAATATTTAACTAACATATTTACATAACAGAGCATTTTGATTTATATACATTTTATTAAATATAATATGTAGAGGCACGTGGAATATAGAATCACGTGAGTGATGTGAAACTTTTGAGATGCTAGATCTATTCTTAATGGATATAATACGTTATAACTAGACAATGTATTAAATATTTTATTAATATATTTTGTAAAATGTTATACGTGGAAATGTATTATATACAGAATGTTCTATAAATAAGCTAAGAAAACAAGAAACGGAAGGCAGCGACATAATAATTAGCATAATGCATATTTATGGTTACCACCGAGATTTTAATATAAAATTTGAAATTTTGGTTTTTGGTGGCAATGTTCACTTTTTTATATAGATTATACGTAAGACATGTTTTTTTTGTATTTTTACTTGTAGTTTGTTAAATTTTCTTGTTGTTATTTTTTTGTTTAGTGTGTGTTCCTTGTTGCCAAAGAAATTTATCAAAGTAATTTATACGAAACCAAATAACTGTATTATAGTTTCAGTATTTTTGTTAAAATGTATAAATATGATATTTGCATTTGTTACTGTTAATAATAAGTTACCTTTTAGAGTTCAAATCGAAACGCAATATTTTATACCAAAGAATCTAGGTTGATTCTAGCCTTGGTAAGTGCCTTAATAACGCATAATATATTGTTACTAGGTATAATGTTTTGTATTTAAGTTTAAATATATTTTTAATTCACGTGTTGAAACTTTTTCCTAGAAAAATAAATTTTATTGTAAATTAGAAACGGCATGCACGGATGTTGCCTAATGTTGCCAATGTACTAATAAGCTTATTGCGATCCAAAGAATCTTACAAGAAACTGCTATGACTTAATTTGTTATAGCGAATGAAAGTTGGTTTATATTAACGATTTTTTTTACTTTTAAATAATGAATATGTAGCCTAATCACAATATTTGGCAATGATATTTGCATATTAACGTTTAGAATAAGTTTCCAAACGCTAATGAAGAATATAGTGATTTCTAAAAGGAAAAGAAAAGTTTAATTCATATAGTATATTAATTTTTGGTTCCATAAACATCTCAATAGCTTTTCTGATTTATTAAAATAATACTTCTTTTATATAAAGATAAAATACTTCTAAATATAAAGGCATAATAAACAACTACACACATTCTTGTTCATATACCCGAGCTGGGTTGAATAAAATCAGTTTTGATATACATTGGTCTTAATATTTATCTTATGCTCATCAGATGCTACACAGTTTGTGTAAGCCCTTTGAAATCCCTGAAATATTTATAGGCGATTTTCAGTGTAGCCCTAAATTTGTAGTTATAGAATTTTGTTCAGAAAATCAGTAAAATTGTTAATATCAACAATTTGTCATGTTGATTCATTTACTTAGCGACCTAATGGTCCTACGACGATTTTAAAGGGTAATTCAATTAAATATTTCTTTTAAAAAACGAAATAGAAAACAAATAAATGAACTTAACAAATGTAAATTAAATTAGATTCATAATTCATCAGTTCATATATTTAAAACGTAGGGACTCCTTAATTTTAAAAAAATTACAGCACATTTTTTTAAATTAATCAATACAAAAAAGAGATATATTTTATTTTCTGATTAGAAAAAAGATAGCGTAGTTTTACTCTTTGTATACAGTAAACGCCGCAAATATAATACGCCTTTTTGGTGTTTCAAAATAGTATTTTTTTTATATAATAAATTTAATGTTACATGATTGTTTACGCGGGATTTTTGTCAAAATTTAATATGAGAATATTTATTTAAAAGTGCGACTTCAAAGTGTGTGATAAAACATTGAATATATTTTATTAATATTTGATTTTTAACGTTTATTATGTAGTCTCGAAGTTGATTGAAATAATTTTGAAAAAACAACATCAATCGTACATTGAAAAATATTATTTAATAGAAATTTGTTTTATTCTAAACAAATTGTCTTAAGTAATATTGTTTGCTATTCTTTATATAGATTATGCAAAATTCATAAAACAAAACGTAAAAATTAAAAACAATCATGTGTATGTATTAAATCCTTTTAGACACAATTACCATTAAACCGAGACCAGATCAACATACGGTCCGGATATTGAACTAAAGGATAATTTATAAAAACATCTGTTACAGATTTTACTTATAACAAAATGGCATATGGAGAGAAAACATTATAAGAATTATATCTTTATTAGAAAAATATTTTAACTACATTTTGTTTAATATATGAATAAAAAAAGAAAATACTGTACTTATTTAGAAAACGTATAAAAATTTGAACGTGGAAACCGACCAGGTTCCTGGTCGGTTTCCAGGAGGCGCGGGTTCGAGTCCTGCTACGTTCAAATTTTTATACGTTTTACGTTAATACACTTTAAAAATGTTTAAAAAAATAAGAAAATACTGATACACATTTTTTTATCAAGATTTTGTTTATAGAGAAATAGTATAGAAGTTACATAAAAATATGTTTCATTCCTACACTCCATTATGTGCCATTTAGTTAAACTTAATAACACTAATATTTCAAGTTTTATGTAATGTTTTTTTATAGATTGTTAAATATTCTTTTAATGTTAGTGATTTGTGCCAAAGCAATATTAATTATTTATTAAAAATCATGTTTTTAATTTATATTTAATTGTACACGTTTTAATAATCAGTTTATAAAAATTTTGTTCAGTCACAAATTAAATAATAAGATAAGTACCTATAATATATTAAGAGAAATAAGTATATAAGGACGTAGGAATGGGGAGACTGGGTAGGCCGTGCCGACCTCAAAATAGTCTGATAATAGAATTTTTTGTAGCAAAAAAAATAAACATGAAAAAAACATTGTAAAGAAAAACCTTTCAAACTAAAGTCAATGCCCCTGGAAAATAATTCTAGATCCGTCGATATATGTATAAAATTTTCGTGAAAATTGACGATTTGGAACTCAATGTGGAGTTGTATTATATATTTTTTTATATATTTATGAACTTGAAGAAAAATAAATTAATTTTTATATAGGATTTTAGATCTAATCTAAATTAATTAATAACATGGACAACTTTGAAAAGATATTATTGTTAAAGCCTGACTTATAGTTCAAATAATTCAAATTACCTATTGGTATTAAATACAAAACTAGATGCAGCACAAAATACTAATGAACTATTTTTATTTTATAAATTATTATAAAGTGGAGTGTGTTTGGTTTGTTTTAATTGCAATAAGCATGAGAATAAATGTTCTGAGTTTAATAAATACTTTTTTATGTGTACGATACCCCCCAAGCCCCAACGCTTTTAGCAAAGGTTATATTATGGTAGGTATGTAAGTAAAACAAATCAATTATTTATAAATTGTTGGAATATAACTTGTTTCAGGTGAACTGGACTTCTTTAAAACAATGATGCACAATATGTTGCCCATCATGCCAATGAAGACTAAAAACTACTGGTCCCACTATGACTCCACTTTTGAATGTGAAAAATGCAAGAGAAAGTATAGGCATAAAAGCACTTACAGACGACATGTCACGTACGAATGTGGCAAGGAACCTATGTTTCGGTGTCCATTCTTAGATTGCACGTACAAAGCTTATCAGAAGACTCACACGGACGCTCACATCAAGACGAAACATAAAGTTCTTACTATAGAATATAAAGGATGATGCATTACTCAAAGTGAATATATAAAATGTGATATTAAATATAGTTATAATTAAAGTTACGGTACAGTTTAATGTAGTAATTTCATTTTTATTGGATAAGATACAAAAGTAAATTAAAACTTACCAGGTTTCTCATATTCTCCGAGAACTAAATTCATAATAATCATTGAAACTCGAAAATCGCGCCAAAACTGATCGGTATACACCATAGACAATTATCCAAAATAATGTTATACAATATAACGTAATTCCGTTAAATTTTGATTCATATTACTTTAAAGAAATGTTTCATATTTTCTTGAACACTATTTTTCAATAAAACATAAGTAAATATTTCATTTACAGTGAGTTATATTTTCTAAACGTGACAAATTTATTTTTCTTTTATGTCACTGTCTATAATTTGTCATCTGAAGGAAATACTTGAAACGTCAAATTTCAATAAAATTCTTAATTTACGGATGATTTGTTTTACAATATAAAATGTCGTGATAGAATTTATGAATAATACAACAATAGCTTGACAAAATGAATAAGTTATTTTCCATAAACAGATGTTACTTTCATACTTTAAGATGTACTATTAGTAAGACACCCTCAAATATATTAGCACCTAAGAATGTATTACCGAATGTGTATATTGTGCGTGCGGCTCATGAGCAAAAGAAAATCCGATCGACTATGAACTATATGATAGCAATTGGTGTAATGACAGTCGGCTTAAGTTATGCAGCAGTACCTCTTTACAGAATATTTTGTCAGGTGAAAT
The DNA here is from genome assembly GCA_018230445.1 of Heliconius hewitsoni. NCBI lineage: Eukaryota > Metazoa > Arthropoda > Insecta > Lepidoptera > Nymphalidae > Heliconius > Heliconius hewitsoni. The sequence goes on from DWAN01003677.1 coordinate 8,817, forward strand.
AATCTAACCTCTGGACATTATTTTTCTAATCTAAATTATTTAATAAATATATAAATTGAGTGAAATAGCAACAAACAAATCCATTTCACTTATTTTTGTACTTTTTCTTAAAAAATTTTTTATAGGCATATAGTTATGGAGGTACTACAGGTCAAATTGAGGCAAATGAAACAATAAGTAACATGAAACCTATTAAAGATCGACCACTCAAAATTCGTTTCAATGCTGATGTAGCTTCTTCAATGCAATGGAACTTTAAGCCACAACAGGGAGATATAACAGTGAGGTTTTATTTAAATTAAAGAATTTCATGTAATATTTCTAGTATAGCGTATTAAACCAAAGAAACTTTTCAGCTTTATAGATATTAATATTTTTTTTATTAGCATCTATTTCAAAAATTTCAGGTTTTACCAGGAGAAACTGCCCTAGCGTTTTACACAGCGCGTAATCCTACGGACAAACCGGTGATTGGTATAAGCACATATAATGTAATTCCGTTTGAAGCAGGACAGTATTTTAATAAAATTCAGTGTTTTTGTTTTGAGGAGCAGTTGCTGAATCCCCATGAACAAGTACAACTTTTTATATTGTGAAATATTCTTTTTAGCTGTAAGCTTTATAAACCAATTCATTTTAAGGATTGTGCTAGTATGATGAGTGGCAACACTTGTGTTGTAACATAATTTGCCTCTCTTTGTCTAAGAAAATTAGGATAATATATTCACCAAAGTGGAGATCAAACCCTAAACCGTCACATTTGCAGACTGATACAACTATGGCCTTAACCCTTTGCACTCGAGACCAGCAACTCGAGACGATTTTGGCCAAATTCGGCAAATACATTACAAGTAATTGAAAAGCGTTTAAAATGAAACAAACATATAAAAATAATAAAATTTCACTTGTTTATTCATTGATAAGTCGAAAACACGAAATTTTATTAAGTATTACAAAATTTTAATAAATATTACAATTGAATTTTATAGTGGACTCATCCACACATATATGCTCGCCCGGGATTAAATAATCCAAAAACTGAGGTGACATAGTCCAAAAAGCAGCTTACGCGTTGTAGGCGCGTTCGTGGATTGGTGTTACGTGTTGGAATAGTGTCCAGGTGAAGCATCCAGAAGATTTGGCTAAATCTATTTCTAGTAAATGTATCCGAATAGAAAGGACTATAACTGACAACATTCCTCAACCAATATTGTTGCAAATTGGCCAACGACATCGTCCCCATATTGATTACGACAGCAAGAAATGCCCAGAACTCTTGGTTGGTCACATCACGGCAGCTTCGCCATATCGCGAATATCGGCGCCGCAAAATAAAAAAATATATAATAATAATATATATATTTTTTTATTTTGTATTCTGTGGCAAGTAGTGTGTAGTAGACTGAGCTGTATGAATATATGCAATTGATCAGGTTTATGAGTTTCATTGGAAATGTATACAAATCATGAAAATCAAATATCTTATTAAATAAATGAATCTTTTCAGGTTGACATGCCAGTATTCTTTTACATAGATCCAGAGTTTAAGGAAGATCCTAAAATGGAATATATTGATGAAATAGTATTATCTTACACATTTTTTGAAGCCAAAGAAGGTCTCAAGCTTCCTGTTCCAGCCTATGCTAGATAAAATGCCTAAATGTTTAAACACAAATGTAAATAATAAATATATGTAGTATTTAGCACTGGTTTAAGCTTTTTTTCTGTTATGTATTAAATTTCTATGGAATTAATAATCTATTAAAATATTTATTTCCTCGTTAGTAGATTGATATTAATACTGTTCTAATTAGGTCAATAGAGTAAATTCGAGACACTGAGTGGTGTTACTTTAATACTGCGTTTTGCCATACAAAAGCGGGTAATCGATAAAAGTATACATTAGATCATTGACCAAAGGGATATTAAATCGATGACCAGCGCCTTAATATAGTAGCATGCAAGTAAAAATTGAATTCAGTAAAATTTTGTGCATAAATGATGTCCAGAATGAATTCTTTTGTCGTTAAATTCAAGAACGACACATTACTCAACATTGAACTTTTCTCTTATTTTACATTTTTGCTCCCATGAGATTGAGAATACTAGTTACATTAATTATTTTGCTTCATATACATATGTACATTTTAAATCTGTCATTATTATAATATAAAGGCAAATAAAATAAATATTAACTTAAACAATACAAAACAAGGCAACTCGGACTTAATATAGCCATAATATAATTTCAATTTTTAACAAAAGAAAAATCGACTTCCACTTAATCCTCAGAACCTAACCAAACTCTCATGAAAATATACTTGAAGTTTATCCTTCCCAATAAAAAAGAATAATCGAAATCGGTTAGCGTGATATTGAGTTATTCATTCATTTGTTGCGCACATATTTAACGCAAATTTAAGACATGTGATTTTCTCATGGATAATATTGTTAAAAAAGGACCAAATTAAAATGAGACTGCACGGGAAGCACCAGCTTTCAAAAAAAGAATCATCAAAATTGATTCACCCAGTCAGAAGGTTTGGTAATAAACAAAAAATACAGTCTAATTGATAACCTCTTCCTTACGAAAGTCGGTTAAAAGTTTATCTTCTCATCAGACCTATTCACTGGTCTCGGTCTACAAACAACGTATCGTAGTGGTCTATTACGCAGCTCCGACTCGAGACCTGCGAGAACTCCTAAGAATATCTTGTGTATTATTATTGTACTTGTCACATTAACAAATTTGTATTACCTTAAGTCAGAAATTTATCATTATTATTAAATAATGTCAAATAATACACAATTTAACTAGCACAATTTTTATTCAACAATACAAAAAAGGCCGACTAAGATTTAATAGCCGCCGTAACGGGGTACCCTCTTCTCAGACCCATACACTGGTCTCGGTCTATGAACAGCGTAGTGGTCTTATTACGGAGCTCGGACTCGAGACCGGCGCGGACTCCAAGCAGGGTTTGATGGGTTCCTTCTGCTGTAGCTATCTTGGATCTTAGCATCTCCATGCTTTCTTGGAGGTCACACACTTCTTTCACCAACCTATGAAAGGAATTTGAATAATAACACTTTATTTAGCTTTACACTGTACCCCGCATGCTACCAGAGTAGATGCTGTAGCTGAACTCAATACCAGAGCGAGGAAATAATAGTTTATTTCATTCTCCCGAGTGGGAATTGAACATAATACTAACGCGCTAACAGTCAGACACTGTGCCGCTACGCTACGACGACCTCATACGATAAATCATGCGATAAATTATTGCTATCGCCAGTTGTTTTTCCATTAACTAAAAATATCTTACATTAAAGTATACAACAAATCGATTTCCAGGCATTATTTTATGGTTATATTTGATCGTGAATTTATTTTAAAACTACTTTAAGATCTGAACTTCGTTACACCGTAAATGATAAATTAACGCGCTTTACAGTATAAGAGTAGATAACAGCTACTATCTCCTGCCGCTAGCAGACATTCGCGAGTCTTACCACGCACGACGCTACGACTTACACACAATCTACTCACTCTCCCGAATGTTGAAACTGTGATGGCCTCTAAAATATTCATATTGACAGACAAATGTGCTGCGTTAAACACGCAATGCCTCCAGAAATCGACGGAAAGTGTAGAGCGGAGTGTCCTAACACTAGACTTGCTCCGCCTACCCTGTTACATGCGGGGTATATGTATATGTATTTTATTTAGTTACGTTAATCGAACCGGTGCCTCTTGGAAACCGTTAATGTATCTAAGCGAATGCTAACAACAAATATATACCAACCGAATTGAGAACGTCCTATTTTTGAAGTCTGTTAAACATTAAGTTATAACAAGTATATTCAATAATTTAAGGACTAACATGAGCCTTTGCCTATATCTCACAAAAGCACACATCCACAAAGACAAAGTGAAACAAAATGATGAACTTAAATTAATTAAATATCTCACTCAACTCACCTATGCTGCGCCTCATCCCTACACTTCTCCAAGTGCGGCCTATTGGTGCGCGCCTGCAGCCGCGTGTGCGCCACCTTCATCGGCTGTAGTTTGTCCTCTATCGCCTTGTTCAATAACTCTATCGTTTTCTCTACATCGAACATCTCTTGTTGTACCTTAGAAATGAGTAGACATTTTGTTATAATTGGTATATCGTTTGTGTGCATTGTGACCCCAAATACGGCCGATATGTCGTAGTCGCCTTGAAGTTAGACTTTCTGAACCTTTGAATATTATTAATCGGGAAGGATATAATA
>DWAN01003678.1:0-13093 GCA_018230445.1 Heliconius hewitsoni
GAAATGGAAATATAAATTTAAGTAAATATTTCATCTCCTCGAGTGGGGATCGCACACACAACCAGTCGGTTTGCAGTCATACTTTGTGCTCCTGCGCCATGACTGCTCTCAATTTAATATTATTTTTTGTCATAATAATAATATACTAAAAGTAATAAAAATAATAAGTGTTAGATATCTTTCTATAAGCAATATTTACAGCAGGAGGATATCATATAATAATTTATATTGTAAATATGTACAAAATTTGTATGAACGTTTTACTGTATTAGGTTTTACTTACCATTGCTAATACATGGTCTAGCCCATGTATCTTCTTGGCATTCACCGGATGCACCGTGCGGTCGCCGATCCTATTCATTTCCAAGCAATGTTTGTGGATTGCGACTTATCAGGAGGCTCAAAGGTTCCCTATCGCCCCCACTGTATGAGCTCCGCTCAGCAGCTAGCGGAATTCGACATGACATTACTAGTGCCACCTTCTGGAAATCTTCTTCATTTCCGGTCAATGATTTGATTTTTCTCGATTTTGACCTATATTTTTTTAGATGACGTATGGTACAAACGTAGATTATTCATTATTTCAATTAAATTCAGCACTCAAAGACTATAGTTATAATAAAGTGCCTTTATATAAATATTAATTTGTTGTTCATATGTTTTGGTTATTATTTTATATGTTTCATTAACTGTTTGCCTTCACGTAATGAAATGAATGAATATTTTTATATTATAAGCGTGGTATTATAATTACAAAAAGGAAGATAAACACATACTTGCAAGTTGAAACAATATTTATTTAGGTCTGTTATATTTTATTTGGAACGACATAAAATGTACTTGAATAACATTTAATGAATAAGGTTGTCGAAGTGAATTGTGTGGTGGCGGCACAGCGTCGCACTGTAAACGCGAGAGTTCTGGGTACGAATGCAGTACTTTCGTTGTAGGAATGCAGTATTTTCGTTTCCTTCTGGTAACAAGACAAACCCGGTGTTTAGTTGTGCCGATCAACATACAAAGTCCCGTAAAATTGGGTGGAAAGTGAAACAGAATCCAACCCACAACCACCTTATGTATATTTTAGTCAACATGTATACTTGTGCTAATATCATACGTAAATTTAATTCTCAGTAGACATACAGTGTTGAGTCTCAATTTACTCCTTATAAGAGTATGTAATACGAGAAACAAAAATAAAAGTGAAGCCACGTAAAGTAAGTTTCGATTCGTGTTTCGATGTTTTCGGTGTTGATATCCTGGCTGAAGTTTTTTTAAAAGATTTATAATATTCGCATGTAAAAATTTGAACGTGACGTTATTTTTAAGAATATTAAAAAATATTAATTGTAGTTGAGGCCGTTCTGAAGTAATGGGACAGCTTATGACTGCAAACGTTGTGGGTTCAATTATTTTATTTTCTTAGCTGTCCATCTCCCACTTAGCAAGCTAAGCAGAGGGAACCTGGGAAACTAGTGTTAAGATACTCCGTTCCCATTATGACACTTCTGTCAAGGTTTTCGCCGAATTTTGGTGGCATTGCGTGTTGAGTTGCGAAACTTAACGAAATGAAAATATTTAATATTTGGAATTAGTGGGGAACAGAGTATCTTAACATTGGGCTCCCTTTGCCTACCCTGCTGAGTGCGGGATACAGCGTGAAGCTGATTTTTTTAAATATTTTACTCACATAAATACAGGGAGAATGGATGTAATATATTTTAAGTCTTATCGACGTGCGTAAATTGGGTCAATTTTGTCATATTTACGCCTCCGGATAATCCGTTTGGTCAATGACAAGCTCTTTGATGAGATTTCTTCCGGTTATGAATCTTATATATATATAACCTCTATATAGAACGCATGATATAAAAATAGATGCGTTATTCACAAAATTTTGATTAAAAGTAGCTCTCAAAGCCAATTAGCAATCTTAACTACCTTTAAATTTGTGTAAATTTGCAGCTTACACGCATTAATAGATGGATTAAGAATTTCTCTATATTGTAAAATAATATAGATATTTGTATCCTGCATATACAAGGGTAGGCAGAGGGAACCTAGTGTTAAGACACTCTGTGTCTCACTAAGACACTTCCGGCACATTTTTGAGGCATTGCGTGTTGAGTGGCGGAACGCAACGGTGCTCTTTGCTTCGTTACCTAAGTGAGAAAATGAAAACGTTAAATGTTTCATTCGTCTTATGTAACAGTATGTACCTTGGGTATAAGTTAAAATAAATAATTAACTAAGATAAAATATGCATGGCATTACAATTTAACGCTTGTGTCCCTGCGCCACGATGGTCTCGAGCCCACAGGTTCTTTCTGTACTAAAAGGTGAGAAATGATTATATTACACATATTTCTCTTACCTAATCGAACCCTTTAGTGATATGAAAATAAACTGTCATATTCACTAACTACTACACAAAGAGAAATTTGAATTAAAGACCTCTTAAATATACGAAATACACATTTTTCTTTCTTCAGGAAAATATAATAGACTTTATAATAAATTCTCTTATTACGTAATGCAAAGCGTACATATAATTATTGGATCGTTTCTCACTGCGATTTCAATTTTTTATAGGTCAAGTGCGGAGATATTGTGGAACAAAAACTGTTTTATTGACTGTCGCCATTGTCTGCATTTTTTGCAAGATTTTCTCTTACCAGAAACGGTGAATTGAAAATAAATTTCAAATATAATAAGGAAAGGTCGTCTTGGCGTAGCACAGCTTTGAAACAATATAATACAATGAGTGGGTATCGAACCTATAACCATTGCGTTGTCTCACAAGGCAAGCCAAGGCAGTTGTCTCACAACCCCACAGCACTCTATTAGGTGAATAAAAAAAATCCTTAATATTATCGTCATACACGATAAACAAATATTTACCTTTGTAAATAACCTAATCTTTAAATTAATTTTCGTTCATTAAGCTCCTTCCGGCTTCATATAAACGATGTTAATAAATTTACAAAATACTTTGGCTTTTAAAACATTTCATTACAACACATCTAATTACTTGGTAAATCTTTGTAACCTTTTCAAAATTACGCTCACGTATTTATTGCATCGTGGTTTATATAATTTTTGCTTGTTGGGTAGCGGAACTCAACGCTGCACATCATTTTTGTACCACACCGGGGGGATGAAAATGATTTATTTAGGGATCGAACTTACAATTGTCGCGTTTACAGACAGATGACGTGTCGTTGCGCCTAGTAGTATATTCAGATCTATTTATATCTTTTTTAAGGTGTGACCATCGATCATTTTGCCTTATTTGTGAATGTCACTTTTTACTCTGTTACTCAGAAGGTAAAGGAAAAAGGCTTTGAAATGTTCAATATGAAATATTGATTTTGACAAATCAAGAGACATGTGATGCTTCTTATTGGGGTGTGACGTGTCATGCTTCGAGGTATCCATTTTTTTTATATTATAAATATATGGCTGCCCTATGAGAATAACTCATTAAATAAATAATACACATTTTTTCATCCTATTCCTGTAGAAATTTTGAGATTTTTGATTAAAAAAATCTGACAGGTTAGTGTTGAAAGTGTTCTAGCTTTATGCTTCCTAAAGAGTTCTGCAATGACCGATACAGAATGGAAATATGATCAAGGTCAGGACTATACGGATGATGCATCAACACATTCTAGTTAAGCTCTCTCAATTTTGGCTGCGTGTGATGTTCTATTGTAATAAAATTTTAAAATATACCGAATTTCTTCGTCACATACGTTTATTTTACTTGCTTGAAAAACAGTTGAAAAATAACGGGGACTAGTTTTTCTTTTTATTTATTGCATCTTCAGAATTTTACATTTAATGGTATTAAAACAAGTCAGTTACATTCAGTACAGCCAAAGACGTCTGATTATTAATAATACATTCAAAATACAAAAAATAATTTTGCCCCGACTTATTATAATAGTTGATCACCATTACGCCTCTCTCGCTCTACATAATAACTATAAATTAGAGTAACATCGATTTCTTATTATCCTTAAAGCCTAAATACGTAATTATAGCTTAGGTGATTACTGAAATATCAGAACGAAAGTAATCATAATCATAATAAATCATTGATTAAGTACGTAGCGTCTATATTACTAATATTATCAGTTGTTTGACCTAGGGACTATATTTGTAATGATATTGCGGTCAAGGCCATTATTGGTTAGATTATTGCTTTGAATAAATCTTAAAAAAAACTTCTTTGTGTATTTTTATTTAGCTTCACATTGTTTCCCACACGTAGCAGAGTAGGCAGAGGTAACTTAGGGACCTAGTGTTAAGACGGCCTCTTATTGTGATGAAGGCATAAATTCAGGACTAATACGATATGATGTACGTAAACATTTGATTTTAGAGAGGTAGATTTTACGAAAAAAAAGAAAAGAGAACTATCTAAAGACATTTAAGATTTTTAAAGTATAAATATCTTAAAGATGTTTAGATAATTCTCCTCAATTTCGTTTGAAAAAATAAGAAAGCGTGTCTTGAGTGGTGGAATTCAACGTCGCATCTTGCGTTTTTGCCAGAGAGAAGGAATGATAATTAATTTCCCCGATCGAGAATCGAGCCCACAGTCATCGCGTTAACACGCCGCTAAGCCACGACGGACTTTAAAATATTTATAGTTTCAGCTACTACATAATTGCATACCTTAAAGGGGCCACGGGCCAAGTGTAGGCGTGAGGTAGGAGCTGTTACCGAACACCACAAAGTAACTATGTAGTTCTACGACTAATAAACTGTTATAGGTATTTGCTTAAAATATAGGTTCTAATGCTTTAGCTTTATAGTGCAATATAAAAGTTAGTTAGCATGTTTTTGTTTCTTTTTACAAAATATGGATTTCGTAGCGTGTCCAAATGTGCATAAGGATTTTTTTAGCTCCACGCAGTATCCCGCATATAGCGGGAAGCCAGATAAAATCTGGAAACAAACTGTTGAAATACTCCGTCCCCATGAAGATACTACCATTCTCGACTTTCCGGCGATTTCTGAAGTTCCTTTGCATTATTATGTCAATTTCATTTTGACTTTGACTAATGTTGTGTATATTATTCAAGCTACAAATTTAGTAATGTAACTATTAATTAATTTCCACATACTTGGATGAACGTTGCTTCTTGAACTAATTTGTACTAACAAGTTAACGCGGTTTTGGTTGAGCGCTTACAGAGGCCGTCGTGGCGCTGTGTGAAAGTGACTGACATTAACAAACGTGATGGTTTTGTGCAATGCGGCGTTGAACTCCACCACTCAAGACACGCTTTCTTATTTTTTCAAACGAAATTGACGAGAATTATATAATTTTACGCGCATTTTCTCAATACTAGGTTCAAGGGGTACCTAACAGCATGCTATACAAGAAAAAACTTATAGGTGCAAAAAGCACATACTATTGTACACCAGATAAATTAGATAAGATACAATATCGATCTGTAAATTAATCTTTTTATATATCGTTTTGGTCCAAAAGTTCTAGCTCAAATATAAGCTGTATGTTGACTTTAGTTCTCGAACTCTTGTACTTCACATTATGGGTACGATAAAACTTCTTCCAGTCTGCGAAACTCCGACAGTTCGACAACTCGAAGATTTATGCAAGGAACGCCGTGACATGGTAAAAACGCCATTTGGCAAATATGTTGTGGATATGGAAACATAAAGTTTTATGTGAAAATTGTAACCGCTTAGCAAGATTATTGTGTTTATATATTTTATAATATTTTTTGAGGCCATCGCGGCGCAGTGGGACTGCGTCCGACTAAACGCGACGGCTGTTCATTCGATTTATACTCGGGGATATTTGAATTTCTTGGTAATTAAATTCGCTCTGGTAGACAATGTGAACGGTGTGTCTAAACGCTGTTCCCTTTATCTACCTTATCATACAAGAAAACCCAATTTGATGTAACAGCCCGAATCTGAGATATTCCCCACCACGCGCATTAAGGTACGCGAAGGCATCAGATTTTAATATCCAATTACCTCCATTTTCAGTCTTATTTTGCTTTAAAATTTCGTATTTTGGTGCAAAGTCATAACGTCGATAAAATCTATAGGAATTTTCTAAGACGCCCTCCTATTCAGGGGTGTAGAGTATCTTGAATACTTAATGAACTTCAGATAAAAAGTGGAAAATGGTCTTCGAGGTGTCTAAAGGCCAGCGCTTTAATACAGTTCTAATATCTTCATGTAAGGCGATATCTACATGTTTATACATAAAATCACACACACTGCTGGGTAGGCAGACGGAACCTAGAAGACACTCCATCCCCCACTTTCCGCCAAAATCTGGAGGCATTGCGTGTTGAGTTGCGGGACTCAACGCGGCAGTTTGCCTCGACACTAGAGCAAAGAGATGAAAATATAAATGTAAATAAATATTCCATGTCCTCGAATGGGGATCGGACCCACAACCAGTCGATTTTGCAGTCACATTTTGTGCCTCTGCGCCCCGACTGGCCTTATATGTATATATATATATAGATATATATTATTTTTGTTTATTAAGTTAGGTACAGGGAACTTGGGAACCTAGTGTTGAGACCTTACCAGAGCAAGAAAGTGAAAATATTGCGGCGGCATTTTTATTATTATAATCCACGGCGTTGAGCTTCAACACGCACGGTTCTTAGGTTACCTCTAACCTCCTATTTACTGGATACAAGTGTGACTGAAAAAACAATATCTTTCAATAGTTCCTATTATCTTTTAATCTTTTATGAGCCTTGAACTGTTCCCTCAGTTAGAATATAAATCATAAATTTTCAGTTATTCAACAATTTTAATAAAAATAAAAAACGACATAAAAACGTACATAATTAAAACTTACGTAATTTAGCACAACAAATACATCTATTTATAACACTCAAACACTAGTTCGAAGTATGTTAAGAATAAACAAAACTTAGTGTTCGTACACTAAAGTGAATGCAAATAGAAAATACGTAAAAGGACTCTTTCCATGTACCGCTATATATAGTTCAAGCTGGATACATTTAGCTGAAAAAATTATCGCTTGTATTAACATATTCCTTTATACATACATCTGTCCCGTGGCTCTTAGCATAAGTAATGAAAGGACCTCCAGTTATATTTATATTATATTATTAAAGTTTATATTTCCATTTCTTCGCTCTGTAGGGAAACAAAGTATGGGAACGGAGTGTCTTAATACTAGATTCCCTCTGCCTACTCTGCTGTGTGCGGGATACAGCATGAAGCTGATTTTGATTTTGTTTTATTATAGAGACCGTCGTTGGGTGGTGGTATTCTGAAATATTTTCTTTTACCTCCTCTGTTGCATTGAGTGGTGCCACTGAGCATGTGAAAAAGTGGGAAACAAGTATCCTAACACAAGGTTCTCTTTGTCTAAATGCGGATAGAACATTAAAGAGATAAATATTTTGGTTATCCCATGGGTCTTAGCATAAATAATGAGGAAACGTCGAGATCCTTTTGTATACAACGTCTTAGTTGTTCGAAGGTAAGCTAACTCGAGGTTGTGGGGAATAGTTCTAACTTGATGTTAGATATAGTTATCGTATCGTATTTTGATATATTTTGTGATATACACATGAAGCACCATCGTGGTGGCACAGCGTGAGGCTGTAAACGTGACGGTTGTGGGTTCTTTTCCTTGATCTGGCAAAAAGACAAAGTACGGCTTTGAGTTCCGAATATTTAAAAAATTGGTCAGGAAATGAGTCCCGAAATATCTTAGGAACAATGAGTATAAATCCCGGATCGGGAATCAAACCCACAGCCATCGCTTATAGTTTATACAGACAAACGTTGTGCCGTTTATCTACGATGGTCTCATGTGTAATATACACAAAAAATAATAATATATATAAAACTCTTACAGCATTTTATTTACCAACTTCGTTTTATTATTTTATTTCAAGTACTGGTTCAGCGGAGTTCTGTTTCTGGTTTAGCAATTTTAGTTCCTTGGAGGTAAACTAACCTGAGATATAGAGCTAGAATATTTTAGAAGTTGTATGTTCGTTTGACAACAACTTTTATTTTTTAGAAGTCAGTCATATAGTGATTTTTGATAAAAGTATTTTACAGAAAATGCAAATTAATAATGATAATATTATATAATGTTTATATTAATAATTATAATACTGTCCTGTTTTGCAAAATGAAGCATGAATAATTTTTAGGTATTTGGAATAAGTTTAATTTTTTCAAATGACTTTTAGACTACATAAGGCCTTCGTGGCGCAGGGGCACAAGGGTGCGACTGTAACGCGAAGGTTGTGGGTTCAATCTCCACTTGAGGAAATGAATTATTATTTATTAATATTTTCAATACAAAAATCTGACGTTGAGTTTTGCGATTCAACACGCAATGCCTCGAAAAAATTGCCGGAAAGTGGCGGACGGCTATATACGAGATACAGCGCGAAGCATTTTTTTTATTTTTATACTATATTTTCTCTTATATGAGGATACATATAACGCATCAACATCCAGACCCTGTCCCACTGCGCTACGATGCCTTAATAACCACTTAAATTGTAAAATTTAACATTTTAAAGCGCTTCAGTAGGACAGCTTGTGGTTTTCGCTCGAAAAGCCACCATTTATGCTCAACCGCGCTATAAAAAACTCATTTATTCTGGTAAAACCTAATTGAATATTTATGTTGCATTTTAAGGATCAAAATCTATTTCTCAATTTTCTTATTCGTTTACGCTATGATTATGGTTTAGACTTTTTTGAACACGATAAGTAAAATTTAAATTTTATCTATAAATTCCAAAAATAGAATAAAAAATTTATGAACTGCTGTTTTGTGTAATTTATGTTTAAATGTATGTCTTGAAGATCTATGAGTTAACTTTGTGGGTGGGACTATTTTTTATATCTACAGAATAAAGAGACCATCATTGAACAGTGGCACAGAGCCTGACTGTAATCGCGAAGGTTGAAACTTCCGATTCCTACTTGGAAAAATGGACTATTATTACTATTTTTGCTGTTCTAGCAAGAAAAGAGTTCCTCAATTCAATATGCAGTGTATGAAATTCAGGCAGAAAGCTGAGAATAGAATATTTTAGTACTACGTTCTTAAAGATGAGAGTAGCATAAAATAATCATTTTATGACTGACAATATTCGAGACGAGAGAGCTCTGTTTTATCCGCGACCATTTTGAAAAAGTATTTCAAACAGTGCTCTCCTTAGTAGAAGTGCCTTCCAAGACAGTTTGTGGTTGTAGTTTTTGAATAAATAATAATTTGAATCGGTTCCCACTAAGTCACTTGCATTGCCCACCAAAGACTTATTGTGAAGCATAAATATACACTTCGATAAACTTTAAAGCCTCAAACGAAATAATTAGTTTTATTTTGTATCCAATTTCAGTTTCAATACAAGGATTGAGTGAATACTTACGTTGTAAATGTACACATGTATAGATATACACGTAAGCTGCTTTAGTCGTTTCTGTGTATGACAGTACTTATGAATTTATCAAAAATATGTATATGTCAATCTCTCTGCTGTATGCCTCTGTAGTACATTGATGTATGGAGTCAATATGGAGATTGCACGTTGAAATTTATATTTTTATTTAGCTTTAAGCTGTATCCCGCACACATCACGGTAGGCAAAAGGAACCTGGGAACATAGTACAATTAATTTTCAACATTTTCAATCGAATTCCTAAGGCATTGCATGTTGGGTGGCGGAACTTAACGCCGCGCTTTGCTAGGAAATAAAAATGACTCAAGTTGCATAGGTTGCCTTAAAACTAGTTTCCCCCTGCATACCCTTCTATAAACGAAATAGTAGCGTAAAGTTGAAAAATAAATATAGGTCCGTAACATTTTGAAATACAAGCCTGGTAAAAGGAATTAAATGATCCACGAGTAACTTGTATAGTGTTGTGAATGTTTTGAAAGATATAACCCAGCACGATAATGGTAGAAATTTGGTTACAAATATCGAACTTACTCATATGTACAACATTTACTTGTATATTTAATTGAAAGTGAGGTAAAATGTTAATTTCAATTATTTTATCTCTATATATTATACTAGCAGGCGCACGCAGTTTCACCCGCTTAATTGCACCCTTAGGGGTTAACTTAAAAAAACCACGAAACACGTGTTTAATAAAATATTTTTAACAGTCTGAATTTATTTTTTTATAAAAATCGGTGGCGATTTAAAGATTTTTCCATATAAACTTTCAACCCTTTATTTGAACCCTTACCCCCTTGACCCTGTGGATATTTAATTGAAGTAACTTTTTCGTCCATTTACCATGGAAAGTTCTTCAATCGACTCTTTTTAACCGATTACGATAAATGTTATAATTGGCATGTAGCGGTTTCGTTTCTCATTTATCTCGAAAATTTGGACGACATTTAGGTTTAAAAGGTCATCGAAAAATTCAATGAATAAAATAGGCCACTGTGGATTTGTCAAGTTAAGCTCACTGTCACGGTCAAACTAGCTTTGACTGGATATCTAACTTTAGAATATTTTAAGCCTGACACGAAATGTGTCGTAAAAGATCAAAAGGATCACGTTTTACCTTTTAAAACTTTAAAATATGGGATTCAGTAATAACACTGACTTTTTTGTATACACGCAGTACTCTGCATATTTAAGGGTAGGCAGAGAGAACTTAGTGTTCAGACTTATTTTCAAAAAAAAAAATTTAAATGGAGGAAACGAAAATAACTCATTCCATTTGGAATGGTAATCGAATCCACAACCGTCGCTCCACAACGGTCACGAGTTGAATCCACATCTTGTTAGTTACCACTTCTAAGGGCTATAGCCAAATAAGCTACTCATTATTATTTCACTGCGGCAAATATTTCAAGTGCAATTTCTATTGTTGCCAAAATTAATTTTTATTTTTGTAGCGTCGTGGCACAGTGCCACAACTTTGTAACTATAAGCGGTGTTGAGTCCCGTCATTCAACACACAATGTTCGAAAATTTTGCGGTAAGTTAGGAACGGTGTATCTTAACACTAGGTTCCTTCTGTTTATGGCAAATAGCAGGAGTTTGTGTGATACGGCGTGAAAAAAAAGTTTATTTAAAACATGTTTTAATGACACTGTAAAACATTGAACTATACATTTATATAGAATTTCTGTATATTACCTATTATGAACGATTTATAATATTTTTTTAGCTTACGGTGTATCCCATTTATAGCAGCATCGACAGAGCCTAGTGTTTATACATTCCTTTACCCAATTTGCCGTCTTCAATCTCCATCAAATTTAATTTTAATCATCCCCCGAGACGAAATACGAGAGATTGCGTATTGGCGGAACTCGACCTCACTTTTGATGAAGATGAAAGAAGAAAGGAATTGAATCTTCAATTAGCTACATGCCCTAATCTATCTCCTAATCGACGTTTTGAACAATGAACGATTACGTTTCTACGTTTTAACATACGTATGTACGTGCAATCTCTATAGAATTAGTAAGGAATATGTTTTAGGGCTTTTGTCAAATAAATTACTTGTGGGTCTTCGAGTGATCAAGATGTAAATGGAGTCCCTTGAGTCGCTTTATTGGTTTTAATTCTTGAATATTAATATTATACTTCTTAGTTTAAATGATGAACTAAGAAATTTAAGTATCAGTGGCGGAAATCATTGCTAATCCTTGTTTTGTCCCGATGCAGCACGACAAGTCTCTAAGACACTTTGTTCTTATTTTCAGTGAATGGCGAAAATAAATGCCTCCTTTTGTTTTGTATGATCGAGAAAACTAAAAAAAAACTACTAACGTAATTACAGTCTCATGCTGCACCATTGTGTTATGACTACCATATAAATATTTTCCATGATCGGTCTCGCATCGCTTGGATTCAGCATAAGTTCTTTTGCCTGTTAAGCTATAGGTACGGTTATATAGCACCACGTCTGAATTTCTATAAAATTGATACATCATTTTTTTATGCCTGCATCTTTAACGATATTTCTGTTATTTTTGTGCAATAGATTTTTTTTTATATTTTCTACCTAAGTTATACTGAGAAATAGGTAATTCCTACGCTCTGAGAGCGGCTTAAAACCCCACATAAATCTCACAAAATAATTAACTTGATTTTCAATTTCACAGCACTACATTATATAGTTTTTAAATTCTTATACAAAATACTAAGTTAAGACACTCTATTTTCGAGCGTCTGCCTTATTATCCAGACAATATAACAATATAAATAACGTATCTGGCTGACCTTAACGCCGCATCTTGTCTTTTTACCAGACCGAGGAAATGAAGTTATATTTTTTTAAATATTTATTCAAAGTATTGATGTGAAATCGGGCACATCAAATGCATGTATTGCTTCAACTGGCTATTTATAAACGTGCAAAATATTAATTATTCTTATAATGTAATAGCCACTTAGTAAGTCTTATTAATAAATGAGGACACTAATATATAAATTCTCCAAAGTAAAAATCAAACCCAGAACTTTATAGACACTGTTTCACTACACCACGACGGTCTCAATATTACAATATTTATCTATTAGACCCTTAAAATTGAATTATCCTTATCCGCAACGTTATTTTAAGCGTTAAGTTACAGTATAACGATCATTCGCAGAGAAAGGGTTTACATAGTGTATTACTGTGTCGAACACTTATAGCAAATTGGGCATGAAATGATTAATTGGTCTTGTGTAAATTCTATTTTCTTCAATAAACTTGATAGCTCTAAGGGCTAATTTAAGGCATGTTATTTAGTAAAGTTATATATTTGTATTACAAAAAATATTTTATTGGAGCATAAGAACCGGCCAAGTGAAACTAACCTTAATTTCTATAAGTTCGTAAAATATATATCTGAAGAATGTGTTTAATTTGAAAAGTTAACCTAAAACAATGAAAAATATACACCGTAACAGGCATCACCTGACAAAGAATTACACAGCACAAAAAAATCCTGAAATCTTACCAACGCCTTACGTTCGTCAAGTCCATAAACGTATCCAAAGACAACGTAAGCGCAACTCGAACCCGCGCCTCCTGGAAACCGACCAGGCGCTCTGACCACTGAGCCATA
>DWAN01003679.1:0-13092 GCA_018230445.1 Heliconius hewitsoni
TGTTCTGAAATTGAACGGATCAAATATTCTTTTTAGAGATCGGTTCTTTTGTTCAATTCTATAATGAAACGAACACCTCTAACTGCTAGTTCCGTCACTGCATTTTTTACCAGGTTGCCAGTGCAATACATTATCGTATGATTTTTTTATTTTACATTAAATTCTTAACGAATAAGAAATAAAATGTCCAACATTTATTTCTTTTATAAACGTGTGTAAAATATTAAAAATAAATAATATTTTAAAAAAGAAGTAAGACAAATATAAATTTAATATAACGATTAACGTTACGCCTACATGCTTGCCGAATGTCGTGCCGAACGAATATATTTTAATAAATAGAAGAAGAAGAGGAGGTTTATTTTAATGTAAGCCAAGTAATAAAAAGTAAACATTTATTCGTATGGTAAAAGAGCTACGAAAATGAAAATAAATATATACGAAACATTATTCTCAATATATTATTTCATTGTCAATTCAGAATAATAAAAGTCATTTTTATTTCATAAAAATATATATATTTATAATATATTATATACGCTATTTTTTTTATTTGATAACGTATTATAAATCAATGCTGCACGCATGAAAAAGCATGACTCATTACAAGAGTACGAAACAAACGATACAGAGGCGATATGCCTAAGCGTTCAGCTTGTGATGACCATCTGTCCATTTTTTGGTAACTTGTAATTAATTTTAAATTTGAATATTTAAGTAAAAAAATATTTCAATTAACAAGTGCAAATAAATGCCAATTTATTAAAAAAAAAGTAACTCTTACTTTATATTACACAAAACTAGCGACCCAATCGTGGCTTCACCCGCATACCACATATAATTCTTTTATTGTGCTGCATTTGCCAACAGATAGATTATTTAGTCATCGGCGGTAAGGCTTCCGGTCGTAAAAAGAGTGTTGAATTATTTTTATTTTACATTTTCTCGAAAGTATATATACACATTACAAGCATATTACATGCTATAAAATCCAAAGACTGTCTTCATAAAATTTCCTTGATGATGAAATAATTTTCGCTCGTAAGTTTCAATATATGACGGTAAAATATCATTTTGGTATTTTTAATTATTTTTTGTCACAAAATGCCTTATTGTTAGTTATTTGTAAACGATATACGGTGTCGCGACTTTATTTTAGAACTAATGAAATTGAATGTTTTTTTAGTACAATGTACTTACATATATTAAACTATTTTTGCAGCGCATGCGCTTAAAGTAATTCAATGATGTTAAATTATTATTACTGAACAAAATTTCCAGAGATCTTAACGTTTAAACAAAAATACTCTTCCGCTTTATTATATATTAGTAAAGATATTATATAATATTATTTTACAAAATAATTATTATTAAGTGATAATAATTAAATTCAAATCGAAAAGTATACAATTTTTCATCAGTATTTTTTTATCATTGTGTTACGTAAAATTGTCGTCCGTAAACTGACTATAGACAACCACTGTAGTTATTTTTTATATACTTAACACAAAAGTATTTATGTAGAACTTCTATTTTCGATTTTTTTAATAATATGAAACTATTATATAATTTGAAATCCACGTTTTCGATACTTACTTGTCCAGGACATACTAGAGCACTCACAAGCGTGTAAGCGGCATTCAAGAGTTTATGAACGATTGGAGCCTGCGTGCCGAGTGAAGCTCGGCAAGCGTGATAACATAACACAATTGATTTAAAGTAGAAAATTAAAAATTCAAAAAAGAAACTTTTATAGGAATTAACATTATTATTACTTTTATTACAGTATAAAATGCCGTACGACACGTGACGAACGTAATATGCCGTATTTTATGATTAAAGTATTAAGTAAAAGGTAAGAAATAAAATAAACATTTACTGGCAACACAGTTAGCTTCCTTTCAAAATATATGTTGTTAATGTTGAGTACTTGGAGGTATTGTATATCTTATTTTTATAATAATTTTATTGTTTATATAATTGCGACTCTAATTGTATTTCTCTTTTGTAGTGTTTGTCTCCAAATAAACTTAATTTTCGTATCTCTATGTGGGATAGTTATTAATAATGAGCAAAAGGCGCCGCGCGTCTTCGGTGGCAAGCCGAGGCGCTGACGGTGATGACAGTGATGATGGAATAGAACTCAGTAATCCGGGACCTCCACCATCAAGAAAAAAGAAAAAGCTTGAACCAGTAAGTAAATAATCAATATTAGACTATTTTTAATTAGCCCTAGAGACCTGCTCCAAATTACTTTATATACATCCTGTTTTATTGTCAAAAAATTGTATACAAACAATATTGTTTATCTAATTTATTATATTTTATTTTCTTAAAGTACATAATACAATGTATTTGATGAAACCTTCTTAATATTTGATATATTGTCAAGTAGTAAAACTTAACAAAAACTACAGTGAGCAGTGAAATGAAAATAATTCAATATAACCAATTGTTCCCAAGTGGGGTCAAAACATACAACTGTTATATTTATAATTAGATGTCTCGCTATTTTTAGTTACATTAAAAACTAAATTTTTACAGAGTGAAATTTGTCAACAATTATATGATATAATACGCACTTACAAGAAAGAAGATGGAACTTTACTATGTGATTCTTTTATTAGAGCGCCAAAAAGACGTCAAGAGCCACAGTATTATGAAGTTGTGTCCCATCCAATTGACTTACTGAGAGTTAGTAAATATTTTTTTTAATATAACAAGTAATAATAAAACAAAATAATTTTGTAAACACATATAAACATTTTTTTTTGAAAATTGCACATATTTGTTTACAAAATAATTTTGCTTGTTAATAATAACATGGTGATCAGTGATCAGTTTTTCTAAAAAAAAAAAGGATTATTATCTTTTAGAATTAAACAATATTTGGGAAAGACAATCTGTTTATATAGATATTATAAATTTTTGTATATTTATATGAAATTACAGAAACTTTAAGTTTAATTAATTTCATTAAAATTGGTTCAGTGGTTTTTGATATATTACCCATATATTTGCTTTGCTTTTATCTATTTCTTTTACTTGTATTAAAATAGTATTGCAATCTTTATAGGTACAGCAAAAACTAAAAACAGACACATATGAAGATATTGAGGAATTGTCAGCAGATATTGAATTACTTGTAAATAATGCAAAGGCTTTCTACAAACCTGACTCAGACGAATACAAAGATTCAAATGATCTATGGAAACTTTATTCCAAACATAGAATGGCTATGGAAAGTGGCAAGTATTTTTTATTTTACTTTAATTTAACTAAGAAACTTAATTGGTTTTTTAAGTGATACAGTTGATGAGATGTGAGCAACCCTGAAGTCACACTTTATGAACTATGCGCACAATTCGCAAGGAAAATTTGTAAAATGATAAAACAATAATTGTCAATTTACATATATATATATATTATATAATGTCTGCCTAAACTAAATGTGTAATTAAGTATATATTGTAATATGGAGAATTGTTAAATATAAAATTATATAAACACTCGCTTATCATGTTAGATCTAAGAGAAATTTTATAAAATAATGTAAAGATTAAAATATTTTTTTCTCATAATAGGTGATAATTAACAATAATAATATAATTAATATATATGATAAGAAAATTAGATATAATAATAAAGTAAAAAGTAATAATAATAAAGTAGTTCAGTTTAGTTCAGAACTAAATAAAAAAACAGTAATGTTGGTATTTGGATAAAATTATTATGACATATATTTTAAAATTTCTTTGTGATACAGTGGCACAGACTATAAATGAGACTGTATTGGGCTCAACTCAGGGAAATGAACTATTAATATTTAAATTTTCCTCATTCTGGTAACAAGGCAAAGCATAGTGTTGAGTTCTGCTTCTCAACATGCAATGTCTCGAGAATTTGGTGATGGGTCTGTTATAACGTGTCTTAATACCAGATTCCTTTTATCTATATATATATTTCTTTTATCTACCCCGTTATATGCATGATAAAGTGTGAAACAATAAAAATGTTTTTTAATTTAGGTGATGACATAAAAACACCAAAACTATCTCGCAATGGCTCTTCAAGCAGAAGGTCAGATGTAGCGGAGGACATGTCTGAAACCTCAACAAACAATGAAGATGATAATATATTTGAAGAACTCTTCAATGCGGTAATTATCAATAGTTTTTTTTTATATTGGAATGAATGTACAAATCTACCATATGATATGCAATGCCTCAAATTTGAATGGAAAGTGGAGGATGGAGTATATTAATACTTGGTTTGTTTTGCTAATCTGCCATGAAAGCTATAAAGTGTGAAATAATAAATCTGGCATTTAGAGAAAAATAATACACTTTTCCAAATAGGGATTGAACTCACAACTGTCACATATACAGTCAGACGGTTTACCACTGCACCATGATGGCATCTACAACTGTACTCTCAAATCTTAATATCAATTGTATATTTATTATATTTTAGGTTATGACTGCAAATTCTGATGGCCGTCCAATCTATCCAAACTTTCAATTTCTCCCTTCAAAACGGCGCTATCCAGAATATTTTAGTGTGATAGATTCGCCTATAGATCTGAAGATAATTGCACAAAAAATTCAATGTGGAGAATACTCCACTCTAAATGATTTGGAGAGAGATCTACTTTTATTAGTCAGAAACGCCTGCCTTTTCAATGAACCTGGCAGTCAAATCTACAAAGATGCTAAAACATTAAAAAAGGTAAATATAATATTGTTTTTTCTGTCTTGCTCACCACCTGCTAAAATAACTATTAATTATGTTTATTAATATTAAATTATGTCTATGCTCAGGTGATCCAAGTCCGCAAACAAGAAATTGAGCAACATGGGCGTTGTGGTCCAGCAAAAACCTCAGAACGTATACGTAGCAAGCGCACATCACGCGTTGGCCCTGTGCCCACAAGTCGGGCACTGGCTATTATGGAGCCACCTGGCTCTGAAGCCGAACCAGATGTCAAGGTCTAACATCCAATTACATTATTATTATTTTAATTTTCACGTAACTGAGGCCGTCGTGGTGCAGGGGTACAAGGTACAACTTGGGGGGATGAAATATTTAGTATATGCATTGCTCTGGTAACTGGTGGGGACTGGAAGTGTTTCACTATTTGGTTGTACACCAGCCACATCATGGATGACTTTGACACTGACTTATGTAGATGTCACACCCAATTGCAGTAAGCTGTATACTATATAACAAAATTGATAGAATTGCTTATTTTGTAACATTATTTCAATATACATGTGTATATAGATCTGCGCGTGTCTGCGCTTCTGTTACGGGTTCAACATATAGGATTATTAGGATAGGATAACATATTTTAAACCCATACCTAAAATAATTATTAAGATTCCTCAACAGTTTAGACGTAGGATTATTATTTTCATCTAATGATTATTATCCGTACTGTACTATGTGTGATGTAATTATGAATAGACATCAATGACGTCAACATCTACTCCTACAAAAATACTATTAAATATAGCCGATCTGCCACTTTTTATTTATAAAAAAACATGTCTCCTTCTAATTTATGCAATTACCTATTTTTTTTAATAAACTTGTCGTTCAGAGCTATATTGGGCGCTTTGGAAGGTTAGTGTCCGTTTACATCATTCTTTACAAATGTCGTTTTATCTTACAACGAAATTTTTATTATTAATTTTGTTTGAAAAAATGACTTTCATTTTTACAAAATCTCTTGGAAATAACTTGACATTCCATATATTCACCATATAGGTATGTGAGGATGTCTCCCTGGTTGAAGAGCTCAGAACAGTGCTTGTGATTTACGACTAAACTATAGATTTAAAGCCATTTAATTTTTTTTTTAGTGGCTTAACCACTGATTTGGTAACCATTGAAGTAAATACTATTTACAATTTACTCACAACTTACAATTTAGTAACTCTCACTCTACAGAGTGTTTTTGTCACCACCACTTTAAATGAAACCACCGTTTTCACTACTCTATAAAGGTCTAATACATTTTTTTTTCTCAAAAACGAAAACGTGTTTTTTTTTTCAAACAAAATAAACAACAAAGTTATCGTTGTAAAATAAAACGCCATTTGTCAAGAACGACGCACGCATATATAAACCTATTAAACGGAAACCGCCGCATACGCCTCATTCCGAAATCGAGCCGTAGGTATTGGCGACAAAGTTCAAAGTTGTTTAAGCAGTAGTATTTTTGTAGTAGTATGTGTTTACGTTATTGGTATCTATGCGTAACTGCGTCACATGAAATACAGGTATGGATAAACATCGTGAAATGAAAAAAAAACCTACGTCTAAACTGTTGAGGTATCTTGATTTTCGTTAGGTATGAGTTTAAAATATTTTACCCTATATGCTGATCCCGTAAAAGGGGCGCTGACGCTTCCATCTTGTATGTAGGTAAATCACAACCACCGTTTATCTAGTCAAACATTTAATTAAATTTAATAAACATTTATATTTTGTTTACGTAATATATAATTATGTAAAATAAAAATCAACCTAAATATTAAATTAATTATGAAATCTAAAATAATGGAATAAGCCGCTTTTATTTTAACAACAATAAATTCTTTACAGCACTCTGAAGATAGTGGTGAAAGTGATGAAGATAAAGGTGATGAAGATTCGCCGCAGTGGAAACTTTTAGACGCTGTTAAAAATCATTTAGGACCGAATGGTAAAACTTTATTTTTTTTATAGTTTATAGTAAATAATAAACGTAGTAACGAAATATTATGTATATTTTTTTGAAGTAGAAGAATTATTGAAATCGACAAAAAATACTCGGGATAGCCTCTTTTACATTAATTTTAATTCTGTTAAAGACAATCAATAAAACACTAGTACTAGTGCTCACGTACACAGAGTACTCAAAGACGTACTATTATAGATCAATAAAAGCTTTATAAATTATCGGAGCTACGCGCAGACACCTGCATGTATTTCAGAAACCTTCATAGGGACGGAAGTGCGTTGAGTATAAGATGAAAGGTATACAAATCAAAAAAGGTTATTTTATAGGTCACGATTGATGAAGTTACTACACTTGACGTGTAAAAACACTTACACAGTTTACATTAAAATGTTTTATCATTGGTCAGATTATTTTTTACTATCGGTCAACCTGTTGATATGAGAGTCCCGTTTTCAGATATTTTCATTAAATATTTGTGATTCCGTTGTTACTTTCGTTGATTTTTTTAAGTTTCTTGTTTAACAAAACAGTTTAAAGTTGTATTCTGATTATTATGTTTTTGTTATATAGATTTTTCATACTTTATGAGTAAACCTTTTCAAGAGGTGCGAGTTCAAATCCCGCTACGTTTGATTTTTTTTATTTTTTCTAAAAAGTATGTGTAAACCTACATCAAATTAAATAGAAATTGAAAAGTTACAAAACAAAAGTTTGAGAAACAGTATTGTTCTTTGTTTTCATTTTGTCTCATGCTTATAGACTATTAAATTTCAATTTAGTTTATATATGACACAATTAATATTATGCACAAAACTACCCGAGTTTGAATCGTGCCTGTCTTCACATTCACAATCTTTTTAAAATTGTATGATTTCTTTATTATTTGTTACATATTTTTTGCTGGTGTCATTTTTTGCGGTGACTTTTACTGAGTGATGAACCACAAACTGCGGGTGCTAAGTACAGTGGAGGTGCGTTCATTGTAACACTGGACGGTCTCACTTTCGAATTTACAAATTTTGCAGAATGGAACCTAGATGGCGCTGATTGAAACTGAATCGCACTATCATTACGTTCAGTTTGGAAACGTATATATTTTTGCTTTAGAAGATGAAAGCAATTATTTTCATTTACCCTCTGGTAAAAATCACTTTTTGAGAGACGGTCTAAGTTTAGATTCAGACTCGTCTATTTAGTATATAATTATTAAATCTTTGATATTCTTGTGAAATAATAAAATGCAACATGTATATATTCACTATATAGTATATATTCACTATACAGTGTATATTTTTCATATTTGAAATTTATTTTGTGGTCTTAACTGATTATGAAAATAGTCATCATGATACTAAATGTATTTAACAAAAACCAGTTATGCTTTGGTTAAAAACTTTAAACTTTTATATCATATTTTTTAATATTTTTTTTGTTCAAAAATCATTTCGAAATCGGATTCTGATTCACACTTTCACAATTAAAATATATATATATATCACAATTAAAATATATATTTTTTATATTTTAATTGTGATATATATATATATTTTAATATATTAAAATATATATATATATATATATATATATATATATATATATATATACATACACTTTTTGATTAGAGAAGCGGTAAATGCTTATAAATTATAATTAATCCGCTTATATTTTTTATATTTCGAATCTCACGTACTGAAAGAATTCAGCATCAGTACTAATTTGTTATATAATATGAGTAAATAAATACAAAATTAGGCAGCAGAATCATTTGGAAAAAGTTCTTTATTTATTAAAATATCTATGATGTATTCTTATATATTTGTGTGATAGATGTGAACGTTGTTTATTTGGTTAGATTTTAATAGCGGTAACTTTCCGGAGGTTGACAATACATATGTTACGATTGTTGCTTATATATTTTAATTTATCTATATAAATGAGCATCAATTGTATATATTTTTAAATAATAACCGGTTTTTAGGCAGTTGTGAATGAATTAATGAAATTGATGAGAACAAACCTTCTCAATCTTTTATTTTGGTTTATTATTATTATTTCTATTTATTTTTGGTAGTGAAGAGTTTCTAGTAGCCAGCTATACTGTTTATATTTATTTAAAAACTTAAACAATATTTGTATATTTTTACTCTATAATTTATTAGTAATGAAATGTGTTCGAATTTTAAAAATAAGATTCTTTGGTTTTGTGTTTTGATTAGGTGTTTTTAAATGTCAACTATTTAATAAATAATTACTAAAAGTTAAGAAAATAGTTTACGTAATTTATGATTTTCTTTTTATAATAAGTCTTACATAAGTTCTACAGATATTGTTATATAGTATTACTTAAACTTATCAGCGTAGTAAGTAGCTCCATAGTGTTTTTTAATAAATTTATTAACTCCATTAATAGAGACCTGTAAAGTAACCTTTTTATGATTTGTTTTATATTACGGCTCCCTGGATAGGGCGTAGTAATCTAGAGTTCTTTCGGTCTGAATAGACAAAATGTTGAGGTTTACTAGCCAGCAATAAGATTTAAAAATGATAGTGAAATAAAACTCGAATCATGTTTCAGTGTAATTATTTCCAAAAATATGCAAAATACGTTGAAATATAACAAAATAATTTTCCTATAGGTTCACCGTTAGCAGATCCATTTTGGAAGCTTCCATCGCGACGTGAATATCCAGACTATTATAAAGCAATAAAAAATCCAGTATCATTGAATCAAATAAAGAACAAAATAAGACGAGGTAGTTATGGCACACTGTCAGAAGTGGCCGGCGACATGAACATTATGTTTGAAAACGCCAAACAGTACAACGTGCCCACGTCCAGATTGTATAGAGACGCTGTGAAATTGCAAAGGTAATTTTATATATTTTCTAATACTGAATAATTTAATATTTATAAAAAATCTTATTATTTTTTTGTTATATTATAAAGTAGTAGTATTGTAAAAGTCCTGTTAATACTTGCTGAGTAAGATATTTAAAACTTTGTTATGTTCATTGTTTAAGTATATAAATTATAAACGAACCTGCGTCTCATATCTTACGATTCTTCTGCTTATCTTACGATTTTTAAAAGAATATACGTTAATAGAGAAAACAATTATAATTTACAATGTTTAATACATTCTTATATTTTTTTATTATTTTGTGTATAAAAATGGTCCAAATGATTTTAAATTTTGTTATATATAACCAATAATAAAATGACTTATTATATTTTATTTAATTATATAATTATATTCCTTACTTTTTACGAAGAATGATTTATAAGATTTTTTATAACAACTTTGTATAAATTTTGTAATTAAATTTATATTTAGATTGATGCAACATCGCGTACAAGAACTCTTAGACATTGTCCAGAGCTCTTCCAGTGATGATGAAAGTTTATCATCAGTGAAGAATCAAGCTCAAGCGAATACTCCGCGGCCTAGAGGTAAATGCTTTGTAGTAAATAAAGTTATTTCTTTTTAAATATCAATAGTTTGATAGTTTAATTTTTTAAGATAATTGATATTTATGTAGTTCATATTATTTCTTTTCGAAAATAATGATATTGTTGATTTAAATCTACGTTAGCTTCTTCAAGTTTCAATATAGTATTACTTTTAGATTTATCGATTTCATTGGAAGTTCTATATTTAATTAAAGATTTATTAGTTACTAAAACATATTATATTCACATTAATATGTGCCAGAGCCCAGTCGTGGCGCAGAGGCACAAAGTGTGACTGTAAAACCGACTGGTTGTGGATTCGATCCCCACTCGAGGAGATGAAATGTTTACTTAAATTTATATTTCCATTTCTTCGCTCTGGTGCCACTCAACACTGCTTCCAGAATCCGGCAGAAAGTGGGGAACGAGTGTCTTAACACTATGTTCCCTCTGCCTACCCTGCCATGTGCGGGATACAGCGTGAAGCTGATTTTGATTTCTTAATGTAAATATGATGCAAATATGGATGAAAAATATATATTTTATTGTTTAAATGTAATATTCTTTTCTTTTAAGGTCGTCCTCGACTTAATCCAAACCCGTCAGCAGCACCGTCTCCATCACCGTCTCCTAGCATACAGAAATCTAATTTGCCACTCAAAAAGAAATTACATTACATTTCTAAGCAACTAGTGGAGTTTACTTGTTCCGACGGGAGACAGCCCATGTTGTTGTTTATGGAGAAACCGAGCAAGAAGCTGTACCCGGAATATTATAATGTGATCGATCGACCGATTGATATGTTGACCATTGAGAATAATATTAAGGTAATTTATTTATTTATTTATATATAATTTATTATAAGGTAAGATTGAAATAAGAGAATTTGCTGCGGTTCATGTCGTGGCACAGCGTGTGACTGTAAATGAGACGGTCGTAGATTCGATTTTCAATTGATGACATGAATTACTTTCACTTCTTTGCTCTGGTAAGAATCCAATTCCACCACTCAACTCACAACGTCACGATAATTGGCGGTGCGCGGAGTGCCTACGCCGCTACATGTATGCGGCATACAGCTTGGAGCTAAAATATATAATATTATATAATTGTTAATTGTCAATCTTTGTTCTAGACTGACCGTTACAACAGTATGGAGGAAATGGTCTCAGATTTCCGTTTGATGTTTTCAAACTGTCGTCAGTTCAACGAAGAAGGCTCCATGATATATGAGGACGCGAACCTTCTAGAACGCGTTATGAATGAAAAATTGAAGGAAGTCAATAGCAGTTATGAAAGAAAAACACCTATTAAAACCATAAAAACAGCAAAATCCAAGCAACTGACGCCATTTGAGCAAAAATTACGTACTTTGTATGATGCTATTAGAGATTATAGGGATCCTAAAGGTGTGTAACGAATTTTAGCTTTATATAATTTGTTTGTTATATAAGTTATTTTTACTGTCCTTGTTAAAATTATAAAACTTCCTGTCCAAGAAATTAAAAACATCGTCGGGATAAAATGAAAAGAAGGGATAGTGGTAAATCTGTTTTTTTTTTCGTTATGTACATGTACATTTCATATAGTAGAGAATAACAATCAATTTTCGTAAAAACTTTCTGATAATATACGTATTCATAGTTTTTGAAAAAGGGGTTCTTGTTAATCTTGGAAATTTGCTTTGTATTGTAAGCCAACGATATGACGCATTACGTTTGGATATTTATGTTAGAAATTCATAAATAATTTTCATAGTTATTATTTCAATATTTACTTGTTTTATTTTATCAGATTATTGTTATTGAAACACATAAAAAACTAATTTCAGAATTGAGAAAAGCTTAACAAACAATACATAAAAATCGAAAATTAATATATTAAATAATAAAATATATTTTTTTTAAAGTGAATCGACAGTTAGCACTCATCTTCATGAAGCTACCAAGCAAAATGGAATATCCAGACTATTACGAACTTATCAAGAATCCTATTGATATGGAAAAAATTGCGCATAAACTAAAAAATGGCGGATACACCGCTGTCAATGAACTAGCGTCAGATTTCATACTGATGTTTGATAATGCCTGCAAATATAATGAGCCAGACTCCCAAATATATAAGGACGCGTTGATTCTGCAAAGAGTTTGCTTACAAACTAAACAACTGTTGAGGTGTGTTTGAATGAATTATTGTTATTTTTTTATATTTTCAGTAACATATTTCAGTTAAGACACCTAAGACACTTTCCGCTGAATATTTGCGTGTTGAGTGGCGGGCCACAGCGACTAAACTGGAATATTAATAAATAATATTTTATTCCCCCGAGTGGGAATCGAACCACAACCGTAGCAGACATTTGTGCTATAGCGCCACGACGGCGGATAAATTATTGTTACATTAATATTATTATTTATTCATTTAGTCGCATTCACGCATGCATTTCAATTGTTAATTTTTTTATGCCTGCAAATATTGTGAGACCCATTGATTCTGCAAAGATTTAGTTTAAAAAATTTAAAACTGTTTAGCTGTATTTGTATGAAATATCCAACCCAATACAGTATAAGATAAAATAATTGTATTTTTTGTTACTTTAGTTAAATTTTATAGTACTGATATATAATTCGTATGTTTGTCGATAATATTAATTATTAATATAAACGGTTGTTTCTGTTAACAGAGAAGACGACGACGCGGTACCGGATGTACCGGCCGCAGTACAAGACCTACTGCTCAATTTATTCACCTCTGTTTATAATCATCAGGATGAAGAAGGAAGGTTATTATTATTTTTGATATAGTATTTTATGACACTTGTCAATTTTTTTTCATTTAGCTTCACGGTAGCAAATAAAGAATAAATACGAAAAAGAAAAAAAAATGAATAAAGCACGGTTAAAATTTTGACATTT
>DWAN01003680.1:0-13091 GCA_018230445.1 Heliconius hewitsoni
TGCCACTCAACACGCAATACCTCCAAAATTCGGCAGAAAGTAGGGAACGGAGTGTAGCCCTCTGCCTACCCTGCTGTGTGCGGGATACAGCGTAAAGCTAATTTAATTTTTTAATTTATAAAAAAAATAACGAACCGGGATTTGAACGCACGCATCTACGAAACCTGAATTGAATTATCTACCTGGGTCGAAATACTTTATACAGTCTTTTTAGCAATATTTTATAATTAGCGTAGAATTCCACTTAAAACATAATTAAAAATATTAAATAAAGTAACTTTTTCTAAAATTATATTTTTCTTACTATTTAACTTAAGATATACATATTTCTTTTTTCAACAACAAATCTCTGTGGTTCCTCTAAATATTAAAAATAGTATCAAATTGTTCGTATAACTTTAATACGAAACAATTACCTAAGAACAATTGTTTTTAACATAAAAGAACATATTTTCTCTAATATTCATAAATGATACGTGTTTTAGAGGTTTAAAACACTTGCCGAAGTGTATTTTTTTTAAACGAATTTATTATTTCAGAATATATATTTTTTTTTAATCTAGATTGAAGATCAAATTGTATCTTAATATAAGGCCCCATCTGCGTATCCCGCTGTATGTGGGTCTTAGCGTGAAGCTAAGACAAAACTTTAAAATGTTTACCAAAATTTTAAGACATTGCTTTCATTTCAGAAATTTTGGACACTATCACTTTATTTTAATATACATATTATTTCCAGGACTTAGATACTTCAAAACTAGATCTAAAACAAAAAAAATCACTCTTCAACCATGTTCTATATAGACTCTCCATATATAGCACAAGGGGTTGTTCCCATGAACTTAAAACTATTCGGTCAGCTAGTGAGTGACCCTCCTTGACCTTGCGTCTGCCGTATTAAGTGGCCACCACGGTTAACATTCACTATCCTCAAAAATTGGGAGGAAAGTAGAGAACGAAGTGCCTTAACACTACATTCGCACTAACTATCCCATTATAAGCGGGATACAGCGTGAAGCTGAAACAAAATTTTACACTAAAAGTTTACCAAAACTGTGAGGCACACATTGTTGAGTCATTATTATCATTCCATTTCTCTAATTTTGGATGTTTTTGAAACTTAAATTCTTGCCTAAGTATTTTTTTATATTATATATAGAAAATTAAGACCAGATCCAGAACCAAAAATCCACTCTATTCAATTCAGCTCTACATAGACTCTACATGTATAATACAAGGGGTTGTTCCCATGAACTTGAAACTACCCGGTCAACTAGTGACCCTCCTCGACCTTACGTCTGGCGTGCTACGTGGGGTGGCTAGGGGGAAGATTGTGAATGTGTGTTTGTAGGGCAACAGTGTTAAGTTAGGGTTGTTCGATAAATCGATGTTCATACCCGATGTTCATATGTGATAATGTATTATTATTTTACAGGGATTAAATTGATATAGGCGTGTATTGTTGTATGTTCAATTAAGGAAAAATATTAGTAATAATATAGTATCCATATTCATTTAGGCTAGTCGCAGGGATGACTGTAAATCCGACAGGTTGTGAGTTCGACTGTCACTTGAAGAACTTAAATATTTAATACTTTCATTTCTTTCGTTACCAGGAACGAGGCAAAACGCAGCGTTGGGCTCGCTACTCAACAGAGTCAGGAGCGGAAGTGTCTTAATGGGAACGGAAGTCTTAACATTACGTTCTGAGATTTTCTCTGCCTACCCCGCTATGTGCGAAATACAACGTATAGTAAAAAAAAAATGATTCTTAGAGGCAGTCGTGGCGCAGAGAATCATCGTGTGAGTGTAAACGTGTTGATTATAAATTGTGGTTCTATTCGGAACGATTTTATTTAATTCCTAGCTCTGATAAAAAAAACGAAACGGGGCGTTGAGTTCCGCCACTGAATATGCAATGCCTCGTAAATTGGACGAAAAATATAGAAAGGAGTGTCTCGTCACTAGGTTGTAGGGTCTATTGACACAGCATGAAATAATTTATCAAAAACAATGTTTAGCGATTTTTTATTATAACGATAAAACGATTGCAATATTGCGATGTAAAGCTGCAAGTAAAAAACAACGGGTACTTCACACTGCTATACATCATGATAGACGTTTGAAAAAGTAAAATTGAAGCAGTATAAGTAAAGTGGCGTAAACTAGATTTAATAATTTAAATAAAAAAATAATAGATTCCTGCTGCGACGATGTAGAGTATACGTGTTTAGATACCAAGTTCCCTACTTTCCGCCTCATTTTCCAATAATTACGTGTTGAGTGGAACATAACGTCCCACTTTGTCTGGTCAATCAGAGAGAGGAACAACAATTCCCCAAGTGGAAATTAAATCAACGATAACTTAAATTTTAAAAAAATATTTTAATTAAGCACAAATAGAATATTAATATAAATTTCAAAAGCGAATACTTGGAGTTGTGGGTGATCTAAATTCCATTCGTGTGAATGTACATATGTAACGTAAGTGTAACTTTTTAGGTATAATTATGTTGATTGAAAGAAAAGCGTCCAGCGTGAATCCAATGCTGTATCACATAGAAGATGATGGAAAACAGTAGCTCAATTCTTATTTTTTTTATATGAACATCCAATTTTTCCAGATATATCACTTTGGTTCTAAAATAACAATTATCTATTAACTATAAAAGCTAAAACAGTACAAACATAGTAACTTTTTGTACTATAAGAATTATTTTCAACAGCGTCCCATGCATTGATCATCCACAATGGGCTAGAGCGCTTTGTTTACAATATTCTATGAGCGCGAATAAAGATATTGTGATACGGGAAACATTTTGAGTTTCATAAAGATTGTTATTATGCTAATTTTTACTGTTTTGTATGTATGTATGTTTGTCTGTAAGTATATACGGAATATTGTAAATTTTGAACATGTCTTTGTAAAATTTATGTTTTGTATGACATTGCATTTCCGTATTTGATTGTTCGGAGATGTGGAGACCGGTTTTTTTATTTACTTCGAATATGATTTTTTCGTGATATTTGTGCTTAAAGAAGTTTACTTTGAATAATAATTTATGTAGATGTGTATCTGCAACTTAAAAATTCATAAATTCACTAATTTCGCCGTTGTGGCGCAGCGGCAGTGCATCTGTAAACTCGGTTGTAAGTTTGATTCTCGCTTGGGGAGATCATATTTATTTTTTCGTTAAAAGACAAAGCGCGGTATTGGTTTCAGTTACTTAAAACACATTCTTGATAATTACGAGTAAAGCGTGAAACAGAGGGGCTTAACACTAGGTTCCTTCTTCCTACACTTTAATATGCGACATGCAAGTAGCATCAGCCGAATATTTTTTAAATTTTTCAAATGTTGTTTCACAAGGTGCGGGTTCAAATCCCACCACTTTCATTTTTTTATAAATTAAAAAAAATATATCAATCAACGTCATAGCAACGACTCTTCCGACTTCGACAATAGAGTCTCTACCTTCCCAAAAATCGCTTAGAAATAATAGTAATGTCAGCACAAACTATAATAAGCTTTTATAGGGGCCTATTCATCTAACATAATGACCGGATGCAAACCTTAGTCTATTGAAAGGAGGCTTTATTTGAATACTAAGCACTAAGCAGGTGTACTCGGTAAGTCCATACAAAAGAAGTAATAGTAAAAAAGGAAACTAGGAAGGAATAAACCAACAATCGCGTCACAGGAGCGTTAGAAGCTAGCGCTAAGATTTTTCGCCTGTCTGTATGTAACAAACCTTTAAAAATTGATTCCTTTGAAGCTTGGCGTTGAGTTCCTTCACTCAACACTCAAAGCCTCAATAAGGAGGAGGAAAGTAAAGGAATAAAACTATCACGTATATTTTTTTTTTTAGTTTCAACTGTTTTTAATTTTGAGTTGTTTGGTTTATAACAGGGTAGACAGAGGAAACCTTGTGTTAACAGACTTCGTTACCCACGCACTGCACAATTTTAGAGAAGTGACATGTTAAGTGTGATGTGTGAGACATGGAGTGTCGCGGAAATCAACGCCACCTTTTGTATTTTTACCAGAGGAAGGAAATTTAGAGATATGGCCAATTTTGCGCAATAAGCTAATTGCACTTTTAAAATTACAAATGGTGAATATGCTTCTCGCTGTACGCCACATTTGCCACATTAGGCAGAGCAACGTAAAGAAGAAGACGTGGGAAACGGAGTGCCGTTTCCCACGTACAGACTATTTTTCGTGACATTACGTACTACGTACGGAACTTAACACCACGCTTTGTATTCTTAACAGAGTAAGGAAATAAAAATAACAAAAAAAATTATGAGTGGTGGAAAATATTTTAATATTTATATTTTATTATTTAATATAAATATTTATATTGTCAAAGATCATAGATCAGAATGCAGAAAAACAAACTAGCAAGTAAAACTAGGAAGGAATGCAACAATAGCTGTCTCACTCGCAGGCCGCAGCACACATCCACATATAGACGTATCGGCGTGTGTGGAACTATCGCGTAATCTACGAGAGTGTACGGTTAGAATAAAAATTGTGATAGTTTTTGTATTTTTATAATTTAAAACAGATTTTTTTATGACATTTTTAGATTTAGATTAAGAAAAAAATATATATGATGGTATTCAAGTAGTAAATATTAAATCATATTATATATTACAAATAAGCGTGGTGATACCTAGATGTCACTGTATCTTTGCAGTAAAAATTGTAATAACCATTGGGTCCGAGACCTTAATTCACGTACTTCGACTTTAGGAAATCATACAGAACGTTAGTCATTACCAAGAATTTAAAAATTTTATCTACTGCACTATTCATCATATTATCAAAAAATATTTTCTTTCTATAAGGCAGAACATATTTGAAATACTTTACTTGTCGTGCGTGTCAACCTAACATTGACCTATCTAACTTATGTAAAAGTTAATAAAATAAAACAGCCGAACCTATGATCATTACATAGTGTAATATTAGTGTATGTGTACCATAAACACAAACAACACAAAAAAATTACACAACCCACACGTTTTTTATGCCAACAGTAAGATATCAGTAGTGTGTGTGCTAGACGTCGCCTAGACGCGATGACCCACTGCCCGGCGACCTTGCGTTTCTTATGTTATTCTCCCATCTCACTCGCTCGTGCGTCTATTGATAGGAAAGACGTGGCTTCAAGGTCGGTGGTCACAGATTACCAGCTAGAAATGGCATTTTATTGTATACACGTGTAAATTAATATATACTAGTAAATTATTATCAATCTGTAAATTATTAAAGCAGCTTCGTACAGTATCCCGCATATGTTTGGGTAGTTGTTTCCCCGACTTGGAGTCGAACCCGCAACAGTAGCGCTTACAGCCACACGCTGTGCTACTGTACTGTGCCACGATGACCTCATCTCTCACATGCGCCGGCTGCTTCTCATGTCTGAGGCGCTAACCTTAGTGAACTCTTGACAAATTAATTGTCGAAAATGAAGCATATAACTTGAGTTGAATAAAAATTATTTGACTTATTAGTAGTTATTAGGGGAAGGAGTTAGGTGAGTGTTACTTTCAATTCTCAGTCGGTGACAACCAGATACAAATACCCTCACCTCTTTAGGGTACCTCTCAGTATTTAGATAGAGCACATATAGATAAAGCATAGTTCCGGAAAAATAAAAGATACAGATTATAAAATGGTTTTAACTAGATCTATCGGCTTACTACTTTCATAGTCATAATATTTTTTTTTAATACGTTGTATGAACGTAGCGGGATTTTAAACAACACCTTTTAAAAACCGTCAAAGCGTTTTGACGTCGAAATGCTCATGCGCTTGGCACAACTTATTTAGTTCGTTAGCATCTCTTAGAGATTAGAGTTATAGAGATTTTTATAAAATCTCGCCACCCAAAGATTAATTATTAAAACTGTTTATAAAATATTTTTATATATTCATTTCAATGATCTAAAATGTATGCATTTAATATTTTCAATACATACATATATAGTATACTACTTTACTATGATACAGCATGAAGTTAAGTAAAAGTAAAAAAAGCTTAATGTGTAAGTTTGTTGAGTTTCTCGCCGGTTGTTCTTAGTAGAGCTGCCTTCGGGACAAGTGGCAACTTTCTATGGGACTGACACTACTGACGTTTTTATTTAACTTGACGTTTTATATATGCTTGTAGTGTAATATCCTAAATTATTAATTTTATTTCAATTTAGGAACTTCATTTTTTTAGTGTTACGTTGTATTCCCCATGTACCAGCGTGGGCTGAGTTACTGTTAATAAGCTCCTCATATACAGTTCGTAAATTGCAAATCTCCGATTATACAAAAAATATATGAATAAACAAAAAATGAAGAAGAATTATTTTAACACTACATTCTCTACCTTGAAAAAAAGAGAATCAACGTACATATTGGTTAGGCTTATATATTCGTTCAGCAAAGCAGGGTAGACCTAGGGTACCTAGTGTTAAAAGACTCTGTTTCTCACGCACCTACTGATTAGGTGTTGAGTGGTGGTAAATGTGGGGATCAGGAAATAAAAAAAGAATCATGTAAGCGTTTCTCCAAGTGGAGATGGAATACACAACCATCACATTTACAGCCTACCATGCGTAACGATAGAAAAAACTTATATTAATATATTAAAGAAATTTTATTTTAATAATTTAATAATAAAATTTAAGTAAATCGGGCAGCTAGATCTAGAAATTAAAAAAAACATGTTACACTTGACGTAAATTAAAATCAATAACAAATATATATATATGCTAGTAACATAAAACGATCGTTTATTACAAATTTCTTATATAGATAACTTTTCAAAAAAATAAAAATATTCTATATTTAATTCCATTTAGGCCAGTACAAGAATTTTAGAACGTGAAGTTAAATAAAAATTTCAGTAGTGTCAGTCCATAAAGATTTTAAAAAAAAATACATTCTCATATACCCCTTTCGCTGTATACTCTGTGTACGGCAGACGGGCTCACGTGTGGCGTTGCTATGGTAAAACTAGTTTGCACTTTTATATCTATACCTACATACTTCCACCTATAGGTAGATGGAGAGCGGGATTGAATGATTTTTAGTACGAACAAATCTGAGGTAGACTTTTCTAATACAGAGATTTTTTAATGAAATAATTTCTAGTTTATGCGTCTTCACCTGCTTAAACTGATTGTTATATTATACTTTTTTTGCTATTAATAGTGGTTCTGTTTTGTTTTATTCTTCATTTTAGTTTCACACTGTATCCTGCACATAGCATAGCAGGGTAGACAGAGGAAATATGGGAGCATAGTGTCAAGAGGTTGCGTTTCTCATTAAAACACTTTAGTTCTCCATTTTTCGCCGAATTCTATTATTATAGACCATTGTGTAATGAATCGACAAATTCTACGCTGCGCTTTATCTTGATACCAGAGCAAGAAATTAAAAATAATAAATATGCCATTCCCCGAATCGAACACGTAACCGTCGCGGTTACAGTTGCACGCTTGTTCACGCCACGGCGGCCTGAATAAAAATTGTAGTCTATGTGTTATTCTGATGTATAAGTATATTACTACAAACTATTTTCGTCTAAGCCCGTTCAGTAGTTGCGTGAAAGAAGCACAAATGACTTTAATATTCACGATATTAGTAGCATTATAAGTAGTCGTTTTCTAAAAACCAGTTTACTTTGTGCCCCGGCGCCATGACTGGCCTCAATTATTTTTCTATATATTCGGTATTATTATAGGTACGTATTATGTTACGTGTTGGGTAACAGAAATACACATTTTAATTTAGCTAATTCTACAAATACTCCATAAGGAACTATTATATTTATTTTAGATCAGCTTTTGGTTTTTTTTTATTTGTCTTTTTCTTTATAAATATAGTTTATGTATTGTTCACAACTTACAAAAAATTCTGAGAAACAAAAAAAACCATACAATAAATCAAATATTTACCTTAATAACTTATTATTTTTAATAATGCCAATATAAATACGTCAGACTTGTTCAATCAAAATCGCTTTTTATTGTTTTATTTTCAGTTTTTTTTTTAAATGTATATATGAACTCTCTTACAAATATATATAATACATTCTTACAAATCAAGCCATTTTTTAGTTTCACGCTGTATTCCGCACATAGTAGGGTAGGCAGAGGGAATATGCGAACATACTCTTAGTGTCAAGACACTCATTTATGTCAAACTAATAAACTAAAACCATCGCCCAACCGAAAAATAAACAAGCAGCCCCAAATTCTACTTAATTTTCAAGACATTGTATATTGAGTGGCGGAACTCAACGCTGTGTTTTGTTTTGTTACCAGGCCGAGAAAAACAAAAATATTTTTTCCCTGAAATGGAAATCTTATCCGCAACAAAAAATCTTAAAATATACTTAAAATACATACGTATATACAAACATAAGTACCTATACATATGTATTTTAGATTCATTTTTCTTAAGGACGTTGCAAAGATGACGCACTTTTATGAATTATAATAAGATGGCATATGAAATATGGCGCCTAACCTTGCAAAGTTATTTTTTCACAAAATAATTGCTTAATAAAAAAATCGGTCAAGTGCGAGTCGAGCTTGCCTATCGAGGGTTCCGTACCAATTTAATAATTCAATGTCATAAATAAATTAACGGTAAGTTTTGTATGAAATTTGAACTGAACATTTATATTTTCCTTTATGGCACTGTAAGTTTTCACTTCTTGTCAAATTCCCTTGCCCTTCGTAAAATACCCTATAGGTTTGATTACGATGCATAAACGGTTGAACCTTTATTGCATTAACTTGGAAGCTTAATTTTTCTGTTTTTCAAGAGACTGTGGACCTAGATATTTGATATTAATTTCAGCTCAACATCCCCAAGCTATTTTAAGAAAAAAAGTCTTGACAGACAAAAAAGTCATAAGATTTTTCTTTTTTTTAAATTGAGAATTTTTTCAAATAATATTTTTGCCTAAAACCTTTAGATTGTACGACTGTAAACACGAGACGTTGTAGGTTCGAGTCCCACCTGAGGAAATTAAAATATATATAATATTTTAATTTTATTTAAAAAGTAATTTTGCCATTTTGACACATGTTCACAATGAGTCAAGATTATGTAACAAATAATGTGAATAATAATTCAATAAATTTTACTCAGTTTTATAATAGCATCGTTAGTACCGCGCCTTGCTGTAAACACGGTGGTTGTGAGTTCGACACTAATTTGAGGGAATTATTTTTTTTCATTTCCCATATGAAATAATTTAAATTGATATAGTACAGGTGGTCTCTGTCAACGATATAAATCTCGAAGTAAAAATTTGGCATGTATGTAAATTGTAGATGGGCTAGGAAGTGCAGAGGGCCTCTAAGAAAGGATTTCACAAAATTCGTTTTGGTGTTTGTTTTTACAATTCTTATTGAATAACCTTGCGAGTGTACCTCACGTTGTTAATTATATAAAGTTCAGTTACTTAAAAATACATAATAATAAATAAATAAAATTATAAAGCTTAATTTTATAATTGCAAAGCAGTGGCGAAGGGGCACAAGGATTCCACTCTAAACACGGCGGCGGTGGGTTTGATTTTCACTTGACGAAATAAAATATTTCATATTTTCATTCCTCGCTCTAGTAAAGAGGCAAAATGCAGTGTTGAGTTACTCGTTTTGGTAAGCCGCTACTTAACGTTCAATGTTTTAAGAATACAGCAGAAAGTGGGGAACAAAGAGTCTTAACACTAGGTTCCCAGGTTCCATCTGCCGTTATTAGAGTGAGGAAATGAAAATATTGAATATTTCATTTCCTCGAGTGGAAATCGAATCCATAACATCTTTAAGATCGCACGATTATCTCTGCGTATTTATTACTTATTTCTTATAGGAGGACTATAAGAGCTAGACCAGTTTTAACAGCTTAGGTGGAAAGGACGTACTGTCGAGGCACTTTTTTCTATGCTTTTCAATCCAATTTCAGCCATTACATGTTGATTCAATCATGCTATGTTTTTCCGTAAAGCGGGGACGGAAGCAACAAAAAGACACATTCATTCTGCGGAGTGGAAGCTGAACCCATAACTGATAAAATAAAGAAAATATAAAAATAAATAAGTTCAAGTCAGTATTATTAAGTCCAACAGGAGAATTTTAATACTAATTATGTCTAATTAGAATTGAATCTGCTATATTTAGTAAGTTATTCTAACCGAATCTTAATATTTGTTTGAATTTTTATAGTTGTGTGCCCCAAAAAGAAAAATTGAAATATTGTCCGTCCGACTAGACCATTTATCTCGAGATTGCGTGGATCTTAGCTTGCTAGTATCAAACATTCAGATCTACCCTCCCTTAGAGTACAGAAAAAGTTTTGGATTTACGCATTCAAGATAAAAGCATATTTATGTATAATTTTTGCTCCATATCTATAGTGGCTTATTAATAAATAATAAGTAACCTGTATTTTATTTACCTTGTTATATTTGTTTTTAGTGTTAAAATAAATTGTTAGGTCGAGTTTCACTTGCGATGATAAGAGAAGCTCTGGTAGACAAGACACGGCGTTAGGTTTTGCACAACACACAAGAAGCAATGTTTTGAACATAAGGGCAAAAATGGGTAAAGGAATGACTTTAAATGTATCTTTGATTTTTTTCTTTTTTCGTTAATGTTTTTTTTGGATTCTTATGCGAATCTTATAAGAATAGCAACCGCAATGTATTCCTTATATTTTTTCTGTTGATGGTCCTTAGGTAATATATCGAAGGTGAAAAATTGCAAATATCTTTTTTTGCTGTTTTGAACTACTAAGAAAAATAGTTTTCGATTAAATACAAAACATAAATACATTTACAAAAAAACAATAAAACTACACTTTTTAGTAGTATAAAAAAGCGGTAAAAACAATTTTTCGTTTTCGATTGCTTATCTAGGGGCCATCGACTTGTTTTTTTTTTGGATTTACGCATTCAAGATAAAAGCATATCTATGTATAATTTTTGCTCCATTTTGTATGAAATTCGCCACTTAATCAAAAACTATTAATGGGACGTACCAGTGATCTAATTCAGCTAAAAAAATTGTAAAAAGGGAGCGTAATACAAATAAAGAAAAATCCAAAAAGTGAAACATTTTTGTAACTAATAAGTTTTTTTGTTGTATTCAAAGAATTATAGTCACTTATAATTTATTACACCGTGATGTTATATGTATGGCCTATAGTTTTCCTCGTTAAATGGGTTGTGCAGGACCAAAAGATTTTATCAATTTGAACTTATCATTTCTAATATTAACGTCTTCAACTATAAAAACTCTTCAGTATTGCAATATTAGTTTTTTTTGGATACATGGCGTATCTCACATATAGCAACCTTGTGTTCCCCAACTTTCAGTCCAATTTTCAAGACATTGCGTGTTCTCAACGCTGCTTTTTACCATGTTTCCAGAGGGAAGACGTGAAAATAATTCTTTCCCCCGATTGGAAATCGATCCCACTAACTATGCGTTTACAGTCAGTCGCTGTGCCGTTGCACCACGGCGGCCTTTGTAATATTACTACGGATACAAAATAATGTTCTTATTCCCTAACATGATTCCTTTTCATGTAATAACTAGACAGGATTCACAAATTCATAATTAAAACATAACGAACAACTCAAATATAAAACAAGACATTAATATAAAAAAACGACATTTGTAATTTAAAAAAGTAATGACGTCCCATTTCGCGGGAAAGAGAGCTCAAAAATTAAACACTGCAGTGTGCCAGTTAAAATTATTTTTTCACCCGTCCCGTTGTGTGCCTTTGGCTGTGCACGAAAAAAAGTAAAAAGACACAAACACATACGCGAATCCATCATGCGAACGACAAAACACGCACACGATTACACACAATCGCACGCACACACACTCTTCAGACGCACACCCGCAACAAAAATTTGGTGTTCTGATAATCAAAAATTTCGATTGATGTGTGCGTGTATCCTCATGCATGCATTATATTTACACGATAGTTCTATAAGTATTTATATGTGTTTTAAATTAAGCCTTATTATTATGTTATTAAGGTTGATTCGCGATCGCCATATAATTATTGGGCTGCATTTACTTGCATGTGTGCGACGATGCGATTCGTTCGTTTTGTTTCTTTTTTAAATTTCACCGTTTAGTTCAATCTATTTATTGGTTGTGCGCGTGTGTGCGTTGCGGTTACTTGTGTACACATGCACGCTTGCTATAGTGTGTGTGTAACGAAAGTGCGTAGAAAAATTGGTTATAATTATGTACCTACTTATACTATACGTCGCCTTCGGCTTTCCCTGCGATAACAATGAATACTCATTTAATTATCGTCATTGAGACTTTTTGATTGCTTCCGCAAAAATCTATAGTGGCTTATTAATAAATAATAAGTAACCTGTATTTTATTTACCTTGTTATATTTGTTTTTAGTGTTAAAATAAATTGTTAGGTCGAGTTTCACTTGCGATGATAAGAGAAGCTCTGGTAGACAAGACACGGCGTTAGGTTTTGCACAACACACAAGAAGCAATGTTTTGAACATAAGGGCAAAAATGGGTAAAGGAATGACTTTAAATGTATCTTTGATTTTTTTCTTTTTTCGTTAATGTTTTTTTTGGATTCTTATGCGAATCTTATAAGAATAGCAACCGCAATGTATTCCTTATATTTTTTCTGTTGATGGTCCTTAGGTAATATATCGAAGGTGAAAAATTGCAAATATCTTTTTTTGCTGTTTTGAACTACTAAGAAAAATAGTTTTCGATTAAATACAAAACATAAATACATTTACAAAAAAACAATAAAACTACACTTTTTAGTAGTATAAAAAAGCGGTAAAAACAATTTTTCGTTTTCGATTGCTTATCTAGGGGCCTTCGACTTATTGTTTTTTTTATTTATTTTCCAATAACATTCTTGTTAAAATATTAATATATTGTTAGAAATCGGAAGCGGTTATAGTTTTACACGATAAATACACACATCGTCTATATGTTTTTAAACTATTTGAAAAGGGATACCGCGTAATTGCAATAGGTGATATGTATCACCTACTAACAATACTT
>DWAN01003681.1:0-13090 GCA_018230445.1 Heliconius hewitsoni
ACTAGGTTCCCTCTGCCTACCCTGCTGTGTGCAGGATACAGCGTGAAGC
Source organism: Heliconius hewitsoni (assembly GCA_018230445.1). Classification (NCBI taxonomy): domain Eukaryota; kingdom Metazoa; phylum Arthropoda; class Insecta; order Lepidoptera; family Nymphalidae; genus Heliconius; species Heliconius hewitsoni. Next base: position 50 of record DWAN01003681.1, read on the forward strand.
TGATATATAATTATTTTATATTCATTAATAGTGGAAAAATCTGTTATAGGTCAGTCACGCTTTATCCCGTATATAGCGGAGTAGCCAGAGGGAGCCTAGTGTTAAGACAATTTCCTCCGAATTCTGGAAGCTCGTATTGAGTGGCGAAACTCCAAGCCGCGCCTAACCTTGTCGAGGACGAAATAACAATATAAAATATTACATTACGTCGAGTAGGAATAGAACACAATACGAGTATGTCGCTTTTACAGTCTCACGCTTGTGAGCCTGCGCCACGACTGGCCTCACAATAGCACTCAAGATGCTGATAAAGTATATATTTAGAAATAACATTAATTCATAGAAGAAAATGCTTAAATTTAGAATATTATTTCCCGAGCACTCTTGTTGATATTCTATGTACCTACATACCTTAAAGATGAATGTGGGAAACGGTACGGACAGTAAGAACCTAAGATAAGCTACTGTACTAAAATACGTAATTCAATTGTTGTGTAATAAATAGTATTACAAAATAGGGTAAGCGGAGGGAAATTTGTGCAGACTTTGCATATTGAGCGGTAAGAAATTAAAACAATTCATTCTCTTGAGAATACATCGAATCACCACCGTGGCGTGTCATAGTCAGACAGTGCCTCGACTAAAAAATAATATACTATGTGTTAAGTATCAACAAAATGTTTTTTTTTTTCGTTAGTATTTAAAATTGATAAATTATTAACTTTATATTATGTTTCTTTTTTTTTTACTCCAGTACACAAATAAGTTAAGCCTATGGAGTACATCTTTGCTAATTTTTATTTCAAAATTGTTTTGCTTTTCCTTTCATCAACTCAGTAAAATACAATTGATATTTAATTAATGAAATGCTTTATTCAATTTCGATACAAAACATATAAATTGACCAGATAATAAAAAATAGGTATATTTTTAATTAGCACTGCCACCCCTATACTCACCCCTTACCAACCCCTGTAGCGTTTGGCAAGTGCACACACATACACACAATAGCGACGCACGCACACAAAAAAATTGATACGCCATAAATTTAAAAAACCTGTTCTCCAGACCTTTTGTCATATATTTTTTGAACCTAGTTCAAATTTACCAGAACCAATTACATATCAATTTTATAGCTTGTTTTGTAGTAATAAAGATTCAAAATTACTGATATTTAATTATTAAAATACTAAAAATTATATTAGACTTCAATTCAATCTACGCTCTATATTGTAAGAAATATGGCTTTTAGCATTGCACTTTATAATTTTGTGTTCAAATTAAATTTAACTTAGTATATTGTAGACTGTATAATTAGAGATGTAAATGTCAAAATGGCGTATTTCATTCGAATGTCCAAAATAACGTGTTTCGAGGAACGGACGACACTAGGTTTTGGGTTACATTATTTTACATTAGTCTGTTAACTGCGATTTATAGACATTCCAAGAAAAATAAGCGAGAGAAGTTCTAGAAAGAATTGCTTTCAAGTGCTACTTTCATTTGTCTTCTAGAATTCATCTATAATTTTATTTATTGAATTGATTTAATAGCATTTGGCGCCGACTATGCCTTAACATTCAATATTGTAACTTTTATAATTCAAAAGGACACTGTCGCATTTGTATTATTCGTTGTCGTATGCAAAATGAGTTTTTATATTATCCTAGTTTCCATTTTTCAATACAGATATTATACAAGGGCGGAAAGTAAAAAAAAATTCCCAAGAGAAACACTAAATGTTAAACGAAGGAATTTATATCGATTTAGATGTTTCTGAACAGACCAATAACTAACACTCAGTCTAAGACTCAGACCAATATCCAAACAGGCAGACCGACAAATAGACAGAATTGTATATCATATTTAAATAAAAATCTGAAAGGCATCCATCTCTTTATAATCTTTCATGTAGATAGATAGTGATCAGGCAAAATCTTATTATATATCTACATTATAAAAAAATGTATTTTTAATGCATTCTTTCGGTTTTATAAGAAGCAAAGTTACTGAGTAAAAGCTGGAAGTCGTTTACGTACACTTTCACTGTTTTTCACAACTTCATTCCACAGGCATTTTTGTTGATAAAAAACTCGATACCGTGCGATACACATTTCGAAAGAAAAAAGCGTAAAAGTAACCAACGAGAACGACCTCATGTTGAGCGAGAGGCGTATTTTAACGTTTTACAAGGGTTTTAATGCATATTTGAGGTCAGTCGTGGCATGGGGCCGTGTGCCTGTAAACACGACAGGTTGTGGGTTCGATTCCCACTCGAAGAAATAAAATATTTAATATTTTCATTTCCGCGCTCTGGTGTTGAGTAAAGGGCGGCGTTGAGTTCCGCCACTCAACCTCATAGCCTCCAGAATTGAGCGGAAAATATGGAGCGTAATGTCTTAATACTAAGCTACTGCCTACTCTGCCACATGCGGGATGGAGCGTGAAACTGAAAAAAAATCACATTGTATTTGCACACAGCACAGTGTATTTTGAAAACTATACTTTTTCTCTTAAAATAATTATTAAGACTATATTGCATGAAATAACGCTAAAACCAACAAAATCGCTAATACCGTAAATACGAGTAAAGTATATTGAGCCCGCCGAATCATGGGTGATTTCGTTCCCACTCGGGAAAAGGAATTATTTTTATTTGTGCGCTCTGGTAATATAGTAAGGCGCGGCGTTAAGTCTCGTTAGTTAAAATTAGGCGAAAATACAAAATATCATATTTCATGGTTCTTATAGGTAGGTACTAACAAATCTTTCCAATTTTGCAGGACCAGCACAAGTAAATTGTATTATCATTTCCAACTATAATCACAAATTTTAACATTTTTGTTGGTTTTATTTCTGCTCAAGGGAACGAGTAGAGGCCGTCGCGGCGTTCCACTCGGGGGAATTAAATATTTAGTATTTTCATTTCCTGTTGAGTTTCGTCACTCGACATATAATACTTGAAGTAACCAACGGAGTGTCTTAACTAGTCTCCCAACATTCCTCTATCAAAAATTCTCTCTACAAAGATTTAAAGTCTCTCTACTCGAACCTACCTTAAAATGCAAATTACACGTTAAGTAAAATAAAAAAATTGCCCATACAACCACACCTTGTATGTGACATACAAACGCCAAGCCAGACCAAATTTTTAAATATATTTTTTATATGTATAGATTTCTCATTAATCATCCCATGTGTAGCACGCATTTCGTTGCATTCCGTCGCACACGAGTAACTGCTGTCTTACTACTGAAAACACCAAGTTTACACGAAAATGAACCTAATGTGCTGATTATAAGATCTAATACCAATGCAAATGTAGGTTTGTACTGTTATTCACACTATTTTGGTTATTCGAAAGTAGCCTTTAGAGCGTTGCATTTGACTAACAGTACTAATTTTCATGGCACTTCGAAAACATACTTTATTTACTTATAAGTAGAGTTTAGTTTTAATTGCATTATTTCAGAACTTCAATAAAGAACTCTATAATATAATGAAGTTCTAGTGATTTCAACTCTATGCTGTATGAGATAAGGTCTAATGCGAACGCATCAATGATGTATAGGGTCCCTTGAAATCATAAGCTGACCGTTTTCTTTATCGGCATTGTAGTAGACTCGCGTCTAGAAGATAGTGACCTAAATACTCGAGATCTAACTCCGAAAGTTATATTAAATTTTATTTTATTAAAAAATTGGCTATAATAAGGAATTACGTTGTTATATTTTTAAAAAGATGTTTAAATTACTGTAAAAATATGGAAATTGCACTCAATAAATTGAAGATATAAGAACTGAGAAACAACACTAAACACACTGTATTCTGTACTCAGCAGGGTGGGCAGTGAGAATCTAGTGCTAAAACCCTCGTTTCTCCACTTTCCGAATTCTGGAGCCTGTGTGAAATGCGGTTGTGGTTTCGATCCCCACTCGAGGAGATGAAATATTTATTTAAATTAATATATCAATTTCTTCGATCTGGTGTCGAGATAAAGTGCGGCGTTGAGTTCCGCCACTCAATACACGATACCTCGAAAACGCAATGCCTGGTAACGACGAACGACGGATTATATAGGCAAAAGAGGATACGGGAATAGAGGTAAAAGAGGAGTTAACGGTGACTGAGATGCATTGATGAGATGGCGAACCGTCAGCGGAGCTGCACGTTCATACTCAAAATAATACTTGTATTGACGCCGTTATGCGACAGCGAAACGTGGGTATTACAGAAGAAAAATGGGAGATATAATGTGATCCTCTTCGTAGGATATGCGGAGTCGATCAAATAAGTAATGATGGAATGCCAAATAAGATTTATAAAGGAAAAGTGAGTGGTTGGTTAGGCAGGGGGAGACTGACCAAAACGAGATAAATTATTAATATGGCCGCATTTAGTAATAAATATTGTAAAATTATTTTTTTAAGCTTCTCTTTGTGTGCCACATACTTATATAGCAAGGTTCCGTTCCTCCATACCTCGTGTAAAGTGTGAGTGTTAAAATCCGAACGAGGAAACGTAAATAATGAATTCTCTCGAGTGTGAATCGAACTCACAACCATCGCATTGAAAATTGAAAACTGTGGCGCTGCTATATTAAATTTTGGCATGACCTTAAGTATAACCTAAATTCTTAACGTGGAATACGTTTTGGTATAATACCTTGAGATGGAATACCTTGAGATATGCATCAAGTGTAATAAATCTGAATTATAATAGAAAATATTTATGTATTACAATTATACAACAACTCGTAACGGACACGGGCTGGTCTTTCTTATGTAATAGGTACTTATATGATACCTACAATCTACATGCGCCTTTTCATATAACGGAGAACTTAAAAATATACTTTGTTATGCCACCTTCTTTACCTTCATGTCTTTAAAATTTTGTAGAATAGGCAAAAGAAAACCACTTCTATAGTGACAATTTCCTATTATCAACACCAGATTTTTTTAACATAATAATTCATAATATAAGTATACAACAAAATTTACAAATAATATACGTTTAAAAGTCACCTTCAGCAAAATACGTTTTAAGTGGTACTTAACAGAAACAATAAAGATTTAGTAGTATTGTATCTCAAGGAGCCTAGGGATTAGTATGGAGCAGCAACACGACCACATAGTTTTTCTCAATTTCAAACCAATTTTTGAGACATTGCGTGTTGAATGGTGAAATTCAATGGGCTTAATCTTCTTACCAGATCAAGAAAATGAAATCAATTTATTTCACCGATTGGGAATCAAACCCGCAAGCGTAACGTTTTCAGTCAAACTTTATACCTATTTTACACAGCGACCTCCCGAGAGATAATTACCAAACAAAACCGAAATTCTGAATATTTATTCAGAACCACAATAAAAGGAACTAACAAATTACATTCCATTCCATGGCATAATTGGCGTCATTTTAAATATTCAAAATTAAGAAACGATAAAGTTTAAAGTGCTTTATAAGTAATAACCATTTAATTAACAACATAAAAGTCAAAGGAAGCAGTCTTCAAATTTTATTGCATTTTAATTATTTAACTTTACGCACGTCTTTACGTGCTACGTCTAAATACGAATTATTATTGTTAATAGTTAATAAACGACCGTCGTGGTTATCTGGCTGTAAGTCTGGAATAGTCCACTGCGTCGGTAATGTAGCTTCAATTTGTGGGGGTAATATCTACCAATATTCTTAATACTTTTTGTGAGAGCATACTCCGTTCCCTAATTGCCACTCAGTTTTAATAAACTTACTCTTAAGACACTTCAATCCCTAAGTACCACCACATTTTCAAGATATACTGCGTATTGAGGAAATGATAATAATACGTTACAATTTCGAGTTAATTTTCAAATATGGCAAAATATGTTACTTTTCGTTTTTTCGTCTCTTAAAATTAAAAGATAACATTATAATTAACGACATTTTTAATTATTATTGTAATAAGAAAAATATGATATCTATGTTATTATTACTATAATTCTAGGTATTGTTTACTACAAAAATTGAGACAATACCGTATAAATTAATTTTGTATGTGTTAAACTCATATAAATAACTAAAGACCATATGTTTAAGTCATGCAGTCATACATGATGTTTCTTAGTGATTTACAATGAATAGCTGCTACGATTTATATTTTATAGTCATAAGTTATTAAAGAAATAGGGGAACCCTACCTTAACTTTTAATTTTATTTTTTTTCTAAGTATTTACACGAATTTGATTGATTAGCAGTAAATGACGTAATGTAATTCATAAAAAAATCTGTAAAGTGCCCTTTGGTTATGATCTAGATTGAACTAGTATCAAAAAAATCCATGTATCTTCCGAATTTTGTGTGGTAGATCTAAACGCAGCGCTTAGTCTTTTTAAACGACTACAGGTTATGATTTTGACTATTATGTTCATTTATTGGCTCATTACTCTTAAACTACTTAGTATAATTTGACAAATGAGCTATTTATTATTGTTAGGAGCGTCTATATCGTAAGTTAAACAATTAATAAATTGTATATTTTAGTGTATTTAACACACATTCATAGTAACAATCGGATAATCGCCGTGGTCGGTAGTCCGGTTTTAGTTTTTGAACTTTTTTTATTATCAAAGAGAATAAATGAAAATATCTCATTCCCGTTTACAGTCCAAATCAGCCTTAGCAAAATAAAATATAGTTAAATTGACAATAGCAAAAACAGTTATCGAACTTACTTAATTTTTTCTTAAACCACTACATTATAACATAAATACACTGTAATTTATTGTTGATTATTTATGTCCAATATTTTAAGTATTTAATTGTAACTACTTCTTTGCTTAATCTACTTTGCTGTAATATTTCTTTGCTTTGAAACATCTAGGTATGTATTTTTATGTTTCATTTCAAGTATTTGACATTGAAAAAAAATTCTTGCAACAATAAAAAGGGACTTTAATTATTTATTTGCTGACATTAATTTAATATAAAAACATATATGCAAAAACACCTATTGCCAATTAAACGCTAATTGACATCTCTGCGTGCGGTTTCTACGTTTTTATTTGCCAAACGTCCTCATAATAATATGAACTATCATGAAAGTGCTTTTACTTGTAAGTATTAATTTTATAATTTTTTCCTTTTAAGTTGCATGCTGTATAATTTTCGCGTGATGCACGATAGTAACTTAGTAACTTTTTATTTAACTACATTCACCGACCATTTTACCAAACATTCTGTATGATATTATACATACATATATTATGAAATTATTGTAATAAATTAAAAATGACGATTTTTTAAGGATTATCATTATTAAATAGGACCAATTCGGGGATCGAACTAACAATTTACAGTCAGAATTTTTTCAACTGAATTAAGATGACTCACAGTGAGTCACAGTCATGTTGAAAAATTAAATTTACATAACCCATAGACATAGACAATTATGGTTATCGGTTGTAAATTAATTATTTTCCTCGCTAAAATAGTGCAGAGAGCGGAGTATCTCAAAAGAACATTCTCTCGGCCTACTTTACCTCTCTGCCCACTCTACTATATAGGATACAGCGTAAGACTACATAAAACCTAAAGAGTTAAATAGTAAAATTACATTTAGAAATTACTCTTATCTACGTTGCCAGATTTTGTCTCGGAAAAAAGCGGGACTTTTGTCTATGGAATTGTTAGTATCTTATAAAAAAAAATAAGTAAAAAAAGAATTCTCAAAGTGCTTGAAATAATTCACGAAGAGCGGACCATGTCTGTTCGCTCGGAACATTTAAATTTTTGGGCTAAAAATACGCTGATACATGTACATTTTCTATCAAATAATACAAAATACTGTTTAGCATTTAAAATTTTAAAATGAATGGTGTCTCACATCTAGGATGAGGTATCTATCTCTAGCACAAAGCAACCGGCTGCCGTATTAAGCTAAATTCCTCGGAGCCAAGTCTTAAAATAGTAACGCTATATGCAGTTCATTTGATGTGAAATTAATCAGTGTAAGTTTATAAGACTACAATTATGTTTGCTTGCTTCAAGTTTATCTCACACATAGCAGGCAGTGAGAACCCAGTGCTAAGACACTCCATTCCTTTTTCCGAATTAGAGACCTGGCGTGGCAGAACTCAACGCTAGTGGGATCCAAGCGCTATGGAATATTGCTATGTGTCATTTATGCAAATAACTTCTAAATAAAAAAAATATATTTTTTGTAAATATTATTTATTTAATGTAACATAAAAACAATCAACTATTATTACACAAACATCTATATAAATAATTTCAATAATTACAATACATAATACCAAACGAAGTCTACTATTATAGGAATCTACAATAAAAAACCAGTTAAGTGCGAGTCGGACGCGTCCACCGAGGCATCCGTACCAATTTCAGGTTTATAGGTCAACGATAACGCGGACATCTGCTCATATACCCATTTTGTATGAAATTAACTACAAACCCGCATCCCTACTTCAGTTGTCAAATAGAAATAACTGACACAAGAACATGTTGTCACTGCCCGAGGTAGCCCGTGGTACCGTGAGTCTCTTTAAATTGACTAATCTAACATAAAAACATTTTTGCAATTCGAAACAGTAGTTCCTGAGATTGGTGCGTTTAAACATACAAACTTTTTGAAAATCTGAATTAAATATAATTTAGAATTGATATTTAATTCAGATTTTCTAGTTATACATGGTCCGCAGTAGAGCAAAATATGACCAAGAACGGCTCATAATCTGAAAAAATGTAAATAAAGAAAACTTTAATATATTAGTTAAATAATTATTATATTGTACATAACATTTATGTAAATTTGGCGGTTGTGGATTTATTTCCAGCCCGGAGTTTAATTTTTCATTTCCTTGCTCAGGTAACTAGACAAGGCACGGCATTCATTTCATTTCTGCCAATCAACACGCAATGTCTCGAAAATTTGACGATGCCTTCAGAACGGAGAGTCTTCACACTAGGGTCCCTCTGTCTACCCTGCTAGATGCGGGTTAAAGTGTAAAAATAAAATAAAATCTATATAATAAATTCTGTGCGACTTCCTCATTAGTTCAGCCAGATAGAGTCAACTGGATGGGTTTCTATTTTAAGATATGATACAATGGAATTTATCCTTAATTGTGCTGTTTCTATTCGACGTTGTACACTTGTAAATACTTCAATAAATGGAATATTTGTTTTATATTCTGTATTATATACTCGATAGTGTTAACTAATCGCTATGATCTTGAAGGTTGTTAGTTCAAATTTCATCTACATATATGTAGATGTATAAAATCGTAACTGATCGGTGTCTGTATATGGGAGATGTACCAGAAAAACTATTTTTTAGAAGCATTTATCAATGTAATAGAACCCAAAATAATGAGTTTAAAAAAAATTGTCCGATTGTGTGTGCGTTTGTCCTCCCTCAGAAACAGCTTTACCGATTGAAGTGTACTCGTAGTTTTCACTATTGGTGATTGTTTTATTACAATCGGTTCGTCAATAAAAAACTTTTCGAAGTTCGAATAAAAACAATTATTTTGTACAACTGTATATAGTATTAAATTGGCTGAATCTTTAATTTTCCATGTTTTGTTGTTTGACATTGTTTGTAAAATGATTGAAAACATAGAGATTTGAAGATTTAGGATCGGGATCGAAATAGATGTATAGATAACCTACAGGTTACACACATATTTAAATATTTTTTTTAAATATTGAGAAGCAAAAGACTACAAAGTGCCCAGTGATAATAAATAAGTTATTATTTCATTAATAGTAATAAAAATAAAAATAATTTAGTTATTGAAATCTATGTAAAGAATTGAAATCACAAGCACATCTATGTTTGGATAAATTAATCTCCAAAATCTATACAAAAATCAATTTAATAACAATAAAATTTACAAATATACGGTTAAGTGGTATTTCATGAATTTTTAATATACTGAATTAAATCGGCGTCACATTAGCATGCACTTGTAAAATAAGAAAATTTACTACAGACACTGTCTTTTGGTTTACAATATTTTTATTATTTATAAATATGTCTCTTTTATGGTACAATATTATACCATTTAAACTTTAAACGAATTAACGGTAAACCGTTTGGTGTGTGTTATACACATAAATTAAAATTAAAAATGCGCTTTGCCAATAAAATCACTGACATTTTATTAGTTTATTTATATTTGTTGTATTTATTTATATTTGTCATACATTTCAGTAACTGGATTTTTATATATTTTCTTTTAATATGTAGTGGCTATAAATTGTTACTTTCTTTCGTTCGATGCTGTAATTGGAAACAGAAATATGACATTAAAACAATGTCATTAACTAATAAAATGTCATTAAAATTTAAGATTTTTAGATGGCGAGACGAACGCGACTAACGAAAAACTAAAGAAACAAATAAATCATTAATGTATTTTTTTGCAAGCCGTCTCCGGAACTCAAGCGAAGTGAAGAAATAAAACGTAAATATATAAAGATTCATTTCCTCGAGTGGGGATCGAACCCACAACTGTCGCGTTACAATCACAGCCTTGTGCAATTGCACCACGACGGCCACTTACACATATGTTTTTAATAACAAAATTATGTGGAAATTGAATGCATGGATCTATATTTTGCGTCTTTTTAATATTTTCCGAGTATATTAACTTATCTAGTATACGTAGTATGGATACAAACCGTCGTAAATGCGGTCAAGTTTATAACAGCGAAGTTGGAGGCTGTCACTCTACACGGTTTTCTTGCCCTAGTAGTATGCAAAATTGTGAATAATTTGTTATTTATTATTATTGTATTAGTATAAAAATTAAATGAGAATATAATGATGTAGTGGGACTGCAACTGAATGCAAATGGAATGATGATCCTTTTGATCCTTTCTAGGTGGTATTACTCTTTTTATGACAATCTTGCTTCACGCTGTATCCCGCATGTAGAGGGCTAGGCAGAGGAAACCTAGCATTAAGACACTCCATTCTCTACTTTCTGCCGAATTCTGGAAGCGTTGCGTATTTAGTGGTGGATAAGGGTCACTTAAAATAGTATTTCATTTTTATTTTACTGCTATTTCTTTATTCTGAAAACAATAAGTTTTATTACCTGAACAAAACGAAAAGAACGTTCCTCTTGATGTCCGGTGCCGCATTGTACCATCGGCTATTGTAAATTGCATCACTTATTTTAGTGCTCTACAAAACATAAATAAATTAAAGATAAATAACAGTTTAGTTTATTCACAAGTAATTGCATATGATTTAATCTTAAAAAAAACTGTATATTCTTTGCTAGATATAATCGAGAATGTAGTGTTAAGTCACACTGTTCTTCCTACCCATTTAACTGTATTTTTCTGTATTTAGTATTTTTACCTATTTAACTTAGTGTAAAGACACAAGACAGAAAGACAGTTACCCAATTTTCGATACATTGTTAAGTTAAGAACCACGCTGAGATTTTTCTATCAGAGCGCGTAAATAATTGAAAAAATAATCATTTTCGAGAGTAAGAATTGAACATAAAATCATCCCGCTTACAGTAAAACCTCCCACTGCAACACATCGTCTCTTATATTGTATAGATAGTTACTAGATTCTCCGCTGTGGTATTTGAACCACGACCATCGTGTTCAGTGAAGCACATCTCAACGGCGCCACGATCACGTCTATGCATGCTTAGTTTATATATTTACATTACTTACTTACTTAACTGTTTTTTAATAAATTTTAATCTATTTTTTTAATTTTTGTGACAAAAAATATTTAAATATAGTTGAAACGAATATACAAAATCTTAATCGAATATATAAATAGTACCCTATGTGTTATTCTGATGTATAAGATGTATTACTATAAAGTTTTATCTAAATTTTTTGCGAGAAAGTGGAGCAAACATCCATCCTCACAAACTTCCATATATACAATATTAGTAGGAAAAAAATATTCTCACCGACGCCATCAGCATGTCTCCAAAGAAACACATAAGCGATATCTGCGTGAAGCTCACCACGAGGAACGGTATAAAAGTCAATGATGCAACTTTTGAGTTTTCTACAATCTTAATATATTTGTATATTTTTTTTGCGTTATTTATTTTTACACATAGCAGGATAGACATAGACAGAGTGTCAAGACACTCAGTTTTTTTCTATCCGTCCGAATTCCCGACATTGTATGTAGAGCGGTGCTCAACTCCACGATTTCTTCTGTTTTACCATAGCGAGGAATTTATTTATAACTTCTTTCCCCTGACTGGGGATTGAATCTACGAGCATCGCATTAAAAGTCAGATTCATATTCATAATGGCCTCGTTACAGTATTTTAATTATTAATAAATAATATAATTTGTAAGTTTAAGTATCCATTACATATTTCGTATATGATATTAATTAGAAACTAGAAATAATTTTAAATTAATATTTACCGTAATATTGAATCCGCTTAAGCAAATTAGTAAAGAACTACTCAATATGTTGAATAAATTGGACTTAGAGTAAAGCAATTCCATTTTGTCGACCAACCTGTAAATTATTTTATTTTTTCAATATGTTATCAGTAGATAATGTTGGGTTTAATTATTTAATAAATAACATATTTAATAAAATAGTAGTGATTATTTTAATTTCATTATTTTTAGGATTAAAAATAGGTGAATAAAATATACTTACAAATATTTTACTTACCGATAATACATAGATATTAGATATATAAACCTAGTGTCAAGACACTTGATTCACCACTTCCCAACAGTTTTTTGAGACATTGCGAGAAAGTTAACGCAGCGTTTTTCCGTTAACCACAACGAAGAAATGAAAATATTAAATCTCTCATTTCATCGAGTTCGAATGTAAGCCAAAACCTCGTCGTGTCACGTTTACAACTCTAAACATACGCTAGTGCTCCTGAGCCACGACATCCTCTAATATCTTATCATTTACATAGAAAAATATTACAATTAATAAAAACTATTCTAAACTATTTGAGGCCAGTCGTGGCGCAGCGGCACGAAGTGTGACTGTAAAACCGACTGGT